>JAODAL010002121.1:0-205515 GCA_025379985.1 Phyllomedusa bahiana | reverse complement strand
GGGAGCCGGGGTGGCTCTTCCCGTTGAACCAGGAGGGGGGCCCCCTAAAAACATTTCCAGGACATCGAAACGAGGCAGCCAGGCCACATATGCCCCCCATGCGGCCGGGCCCCAAGCAAAAAAGGTTTAACTTGACTTATTTAACTGCCTTTTGTCTGTAATCCATAATTGTATTTGCACCTCTCTGACCTGTATATTATTATCCATCTTGTACATATTACCTGTCTAGTGTGCCCTTCAAGGCAAATTTTAATCTATAAACTTTAATCTGAGTTTAGTCTGTCTTGATCAAGGGCCTCACACCCCTTTAATTCTCGGTCTAAGTATATAGCTACCCAAGGGTTGGTTCCTGACCCTTGCTATAAGTCGGTAACGGACCGGTCTTATAACTAAACGAGCGAACTGGTGGCAGCATTGTTGTTTCCCTGTGCCAGTGTGGGCAAGGGTTAACAGTGGAACAGTATTGGCTGACCTGAGCTCCCCTAGTGGGCAGCGCAACGTTGAGATACACCCCAAGTCAGGCCGTCGTCCCTCAAGCGGGCTGGCGGACTAGGCTGTTTTCGTCACACGCCCCATATGCTTCTTCTCAGTACAAAGAGGGTTAGCTTCAGCAGCAGACAATATGTATAACTACAGTTCCCATCTTGCATTGCTGACCTCTACAACAGGGTGTTTTCCTGGCAGATATGAATCAAGTCTCCACTCTCTTGTGCATCTTATACCATGCTCCCTCACTGCTGAGCACTCACATTAGTTCCTAGTTACAGCCCACACATCCTCTGCTTACCCTCGTGTAACTCCTAATGCTGGAACTGAGCATGACTGATGGGAAAGCAGAAACTGAACTATGTCGTATCCTTTGGCAGCAAACTTTTAATATTATATTTTGGGACAGTAATTGGTGAATGTATTGGAAACTCGTGAAAATATTCAATTGCTGTATATTAAAGATTTTTAGGACGTGTTTTAGTAGCACACTAATTATTCAATTGTGCACTTTTGGTTTAGGCTTTAATAAAGTCCTTTGTCAGGAGAGGAGCCGTCCTTTTTTTTTTTTGTAATTTAAGTTTTTATTAACATTTTCTTTCAAACAATACAAGTCACATATAAAAAGAGACAATCAGTAAAATAATACAAACATTAATGAACGGTAACCAGTAAGTGTCTGGTCATTACTAATAATAATCAGCAAAGCACAAGGAAAAATAACTTTGCAAGTGAGTGTGACACCAGTCCTCTAGGGACGGCCTGGTGACTGTCCATAATGTGGCAGACACCAGGGGACAGCTGATAAATGCACGAGATGGGCCAGTGAGCAAATCAAAAGATCACCATTAGGCCCCTAAGGAGGGCAAGGTGGTTCACCTCAATAAAACGGATGTTAATGAGTAGCCACTATCCGGGACATAGTCTGCACATATCGTTAACGGTTATTAACAGGATACTTGTGATAAGGTTGTCCAAAATGTGAACAAAATCAACATTTTTCCTCTAGAGGTCAAAAGAAATCCTGTCTGTAAACTAACATTTAACCTAGGGAAGAAGAAAAGAGAAGAGAAAGAAGGAAAAAAAAAAGGGGTGAGGGGGGGGAGGGACAGAAGGGTGACTCTAAAGAGACTCGCGATGGGTCATACAGGTCCCGGGATCCAGAGGTCCGCGTGGACCAGGGGAGGGGAGGAGGAATTGAATTCAACAGCAGGAGCCTAACCTCTACGTGCGTCCCAATCTAGGCCCCACCCTTTTTAGGACGATGACTCCGCAGTAAGGCTATGTTCACACGGCTTAAAATGGGCCATATTTTGGTCCGTAATTTACGCGCCGAAGTGCGCCAATTACGGGCCGAAAAACGGCCCATTCATTACGGTAATCCACAGTTCTCATTAGAGAACTATGGATTACGTCTCCTCTCCCCGCTCGGCGAATATGCCGAGGGGGGAGATAATTCACATGTCACTTTCTAGCGGCATATACGCGCCGCTAGCAGTGATTCTCTATGGGCCGGCGAGTTGCAGGCCCCCGCTCCCGCCCCGCCCCCGGCCACAGTTACGCCCCGCAGTTAAGCCGTGTGAACATAGCTTTAGGAAGGGGAAGAGGAGGAAGAGTGTAGTAATATCCACCCCTCCCTTTTTTTGGTCCTCTTTTTTGACATTATCTTAGCCCTTTTTTGGCACATTTTTTCTGTAAGTTATGTGTATGAGATCACCAATTGATCTTCTTCGGTAGGAACCAGCAGATCACTATTCATCAATTTGGATTGGATTACATAATTTTATTCGTTTCTTCAAACCGTGAGTGTATGACACATTTATATTCATAAGGCTGTGATTCCACCAGTTATATGACAAATTTATGGAACTTGGGGCCACATGTATAAAAACTTTCTAGGTTTAAAATTCACTTTGCTACCCATCGCAACCAATCAGAGCGCCCCTTTCATTCTTCCAGAGCACTTTATGAAATTAAAGCGGCACCCTAATTGGTTGCTATGGGAAACAAAGTGAATTTTAGAACTAGACAGTTTTCATACATGTGGCCCTTGGTTTGTAATTTATCCCTTATTGGAGAAGCTATAAATGCATTTTAATAATATTTATTAAAATTTATATTTTAGTTGGGAAATTGTTTTTGCAGTGATAGGTTAGTTTTTCCTAACACCTTGTATGTTTTTTGTTTTTTCTTACAGTGTACCACATACTTTCAAAAGGAGTCAAGTTTTGTATACTAGAATAGCCCTTTAAATCAGTGCCTATAGCAAAAATATGCAGTTTAAACTTCTCAAAATAAATTACTGAATAACAATAAATATCATCTATACTTATATAATACTAAATATATATATTTAGTTCAAAAACCCACATAATATGAAACATGAGTTTAAGGAAACGGCAGAAGGTCACTAATGATAATATGCAAACAAGATTACACAAGGCTCAGCAACCCTTTGATGTCAAGCTGGTGTCAGAAGTAATCCAGGGTAGAATTTTTCATATTCATCAGAGACATCCATACATCCGTACACCTATATAAAATGTTAATAGGGATTATGTATAATAATTACACAGACCCTTACAAATCCATTTTTCTTACCATAAAAAACACAATCTCAAATGCATTTCATCGATATTATATATAGACTTATCCGTGGGAGCTGTTCAAAAGCTCTGGCAGCGCTGCATACTGCTACAAATCACATATGGTAACTAGCCATGGTGATTTGTAGCAGCATACAGCTCTGCCAGATTTTTGAATTACATCCACTGATGAGTCTATATATAATACACATCAAACACACATTGGACTGTTTTTTTCTTTTTTTTTTTTTTATGTAAGGAATAGGTATTTGTGAGGGTCACTTTCATGGGGTCCTCCTTATTGGGTTGGGTGCTCCGGAGAGGGATAGTGTAACAGGGTTTGTGTAGGGATAGGGCATAATCCCTAACAAAATTTTTATATAATTGTATTCATTTATGGACGTCTATGAAGAATACAAAACGTTCTACTTCTGACACCGGCTTGACATTACAGGTTTGGGGAATCTCATATAACCTTGTTTGCATATTATCATAATAACCTGCTGAGGTTTCTGTGTGCCCTTTTTTATACTGTGGTGGTTTTATGAATTAAATATATATCTTAGTTGCCCCATGTCCTAAGGCAGCACACAATGGGTTAATATCCTCCTCACCCCAAGGCAGAAGAAAAGAAATAAATAGGTTCAAATAGAATAGGTTCAAATAATTCAAGCATTAATTAGATGTACATCACCCATATAAGCTCACCTCAGACAATGAACAGGACTGTTCTGTCCCAGGAGGATTTATTATTTTTTATTATTATTTTACTATTTTAGGTTTTATTATTTTACTACAGGGGCTCCTGTGGTGGAGACCCAAGAGTTTCTTGGTGCATCTCCTCATTTTCCAACTACTAATCTGTCTAATTGGTTTGTGGATCCCAGAGTTTCTGGTGCAGTCTGTGGATTTTCTCAGCCAGTGTTCAAGTTTAATCTCAGCAGTGCTTCCTACCTTGCAGGCAGCCAGATGTTGGATGCTCCACACCAGGAGAATAGCGCAGTATCAGAGGGTGGCCTCCTCTGCCGGCTTATAATGCCGTTTTAGCGTTTTCTATGTGAACTGCCAAGCTACGTACTCTCCATGGTGCAAATGTAGGAAATGAACCCTCTCACATTTTCAGCTGCCTCTGGTAGCCTGTGCTGATCTTTGTTGTTAGGGTATGATCACACCGCGTTTTGGGATACGTTTTCGGATCCATGTTGGATCCAAAAATAACATCTCAAAATGCTGCGTCGATCGGATCCTAAACGTATCCAACACGTATCCAACATGCAGCTGTGTGTTTGGATGCGTGTTGGATGCAGCAGGATCGCACCCTATCATTTTAGTTAGGACTCCTGCTGCATCTTTCAAACCAAGAATTGACAGGTCATGGAACGGATGCGAAAGATGGATCTGAAAGGCACAATGAGACTCACATCGGCGATCACTCGTGTGAACACTGATGAATGTTTCATATTAAAACTAATGTAAATCACATTGCTATTTATGTTTGGGGTCCGATTGACGGATCCAAACACGCAGCTAAAAGCGTATGTAAACACAGAGTAAACACGCCATGTGAACGGCCCCTTAGGACATGTCCCCACGGCAGAGGACAAATACCGGTTTATAGACATGCACATATTCCGTCCGAAAAACCGACGGAAGAATGTGCATGTTCAATGTTTCTTGGGCGGAGACTGCTGTACGGGTTTTCCATATAGGCTCGTTGTGCTTGTTTGCGGCCAGTTTTTCAGACGGTCTGCAAAACCGCAAACTGTCTGAAAAACCGGCTGCAAGCCCGTGCTGTGGGGACATGCCCTTAATGCTCTTCTGGTTCAGGGGACTAGCTGCTGTTTTTATTCTGTTTTTCTGTGCACTACCAAGCTGCTTACTCTCCCTGGTACAAAGTTAGGAAATGAGTTCTCTCATACCATCAGATGTTTCTGGTATTTTTTATTGGTCTATGCTGGTTTTGTTTTTCTGGTTTAGACGATTGGTTCCTGCGGTCTAATTTTATTTTCTGAAGTCTTATATCTGATGAGCAGCAGAAAACATGAGAATTGAAGCTGGAAGTTATGGCACATGTTCTGTGCTAATTGTTCTCGGCACCTGCCACATGGTTATTCTGCTGTTTAAGCAGAAGCTAAACAATTATTATTTGGTTGTGATGCAACTGTAAAAAATCAGAGGTTTCCAGAATACAGTCATGGGAGATTTACTCTTTCTCAGAACTGATACAAAGATTCCAGAATTACCAGCTTTGGTTAAACCACATGGGTGCTCTTATTGGAGGGGGACTCCACACCACTGCATGTGTGTCATTGCCG
Source organism: Phyllomedusa bahiana (assembly GCA_025379985.1). Lineage (NCBI taxonomy): Eukaryota > Metazoa > Chordata > Amphibia > Anura > Hylidae > Phyllomedusa > Phyllomedusa bahiana. The sequence goes on along the minus strand of JAODAL010002121.1, from coordinate 200,129 downwards.
GCAGTGATAAAGTCACGGCATAATTGCGAGGCGTAAGCCTGCTGGTCCCATAGACATTCATTACTAGCGGCGCGTATTCGCCGCTAGTAATTGACATGTCACTTATCTCCCTGCGCGTCATTGTACGAGCGGGGAGAGGAGGCGTAATGCATAGTTCTCTCTGAGAATTGTGGATTACCGTAATGACTGGGGCGCATTTCTCTTGTATTTGAGCGCAGTATGCCACGAAATACGTGGTGAAATGTGCCCCAATGTAACCCGTGTGAACATAACTTAAGGGTATAAGTTTGCACTTAAATAAACAATATACAAAAAATACAAATTAATGTACCCATAGCTCTCTTTCGTTACAGATTCCTACTTTTAGTTGCTATGGCTGCCTTTGAATTAGGAAGTTACAAATGATAACATGCATTGTGCTCAATTTACAATTGGAAAAACTACTTTTAAAGGTATTACCCACAATGAAAAATCCCTTTTTTCAGAAGTTAATCACATTGATTAGCTTTAACTAATTAGGCAATCGATTGCTGTTCTGTTTTTTCTTAATTTCAAAGAAATGGCAGTTTCTTACACAAGCTTCTTAGGTTACTGACAATCTCTCCATACTCTAGCATCCCTGGCTGAGATGGTGATGTCATTACCTGCTGTGTGTTATCAGCAGCATAGAAGCTGGTTTAACCTTTTTTCTCACAAATTGTAACCCTATATAGCTTTGTACCGTGCTGTAAAAACCCTCCATCACCAATGTCTCTCTAGCAGGCACAACTAGGAATAGAAGAGCTGAAATGATATTGACTGCTGTAGAAACACCCACAGCCTGAACAGCAAGTAGGAGCCTGAAGCTGGCTGTAAAGAGCAGGCTCTGTAAAACAGCCAGATGGGAAGACCCCTTTAATAAGCAGCTGTAAACGCAGCAGTATCATTTTCCATTACGCCCATGGTGGGACTGGCCCACCAGAGTATCAGAGGATCCACCAGTGGGCCTGAACACTATCACAATGATATACACCCAATATTTCAGGGCCTTAAAGGTCTATCAGAAGACAGCCTTATTTAGAGCTGACTTTAGAACCAGTCACCAGATATCCGACCAAACCCTGCATTTGCATATATTACTTGAAACTAGCCATGCACATATCCTGTATTAATAAAAGGTAGGCCCTCCAAATATTTTCTCCTGGTGGGTCTGACACTGTGCAGCATCAACACCTTTATAGCAAGTGGTGTTTTCTTTTGGCAGTCTTTAGTCTGACTAATAGATAAGGATTCTAAAAAGCCACAACTGCATATTAAAGGGGTGTTCCAATCTGGCTGTTTCAAAGAGTTTGCTCCTCAAAGCCAGCATCAGGCCCCCACTTCCTGTTCAGGCTGTGCGTGGTTCTACAGCAGCGATTGGCATTTCAGCTCTATTATTCCTAGCTGAGCCTGTCAGAGGGACATTGGTAATGGAAGGATTTTAAAAGCAGGGTAAATGCTACATAGTTCTAAAGGGTTAAAACTTGTCAGTAAGCAAGATAAACAAGCTCCTGTGCTGTTGATAAGACACAGCAGGGAGTGACGTCATCATCCTGCCTGGTGCTGCTAGAGAAGAGAGAGGTGGTTGGTAACCTAGGAAACCTTCTGTAAACAGTAGGAGAGATAAGAACTGTTCTGACTCTGAAAGGAAGTGAAATCAAAGCAGCAATGTATTTGGCGATAATCTTTATTTTCCTTTGCCTACATATTAAAAGCTTATCAATGTGGAGATAATACCCCTTTAATTAGACATTTGGAAATGGGATATCTATACTATTGATCCCTTTTGTGGCATATAAAAAATGCCATGATTTTTCAAACCGGTTTTAACTGTTTTTTTAAATTACATTTTTTGGGCATTTTTTTATTTTTATTTTTTTTCCTATAGAAAAACTTATGCCTAAAATACTTCCGTGGCTTCATCTTGGTGTATTTAAAAAAATAAAGCAAAGGACGCAAAAGCACATCAAAAGTGAATAAAAACACCACAAACAAAAAAAGAATTTCATTCTTGGCTGTAAGGTAACATTTGGAAAAAACAGGGAACAAGGAAAATACTGATAATATTAACCGAGGGTGTTATAAAGGCAGCTCACGGAATAGGGATAGTTTTTAGATAGTAAAACAAAAAGAAATGCGTCTCAGCTTCCTGAATAAGTCAGAAGGCAAGCAAACTATCAGCTCTTCTAGTCACTGCTGGTGACGGTTGCTAAGTAACAGAGCAATGGCAGTGTCAGAAAATCAAAAGGTTAAAAAGACTGGACAGAATACAATGGGGTTTGCTGTCCTTGGATATATATTTATAGCTAAACACACAGAAATTACAGCAGAACACTGCAAATGCTACAATACCTGTGAACAATGAAAATAAGAATTGTTTTAATTTGTATCACCGTGGAAAGCTGACCTCATTTTAGATGGGACCTTTTTTAGACAAATTCAAACCAGGCCTCCAAAGCTTGGTTTATTGGTTTGTATGCATACCTCCATTTTAGTTGCGCACTCCACTTTTTTACTGGCAGGCTTTACCTAGAACATGATATAGCTGGAACCTGCATAGTTGAGTCATATTGTTATGAGCACTTGGTACTTTTGAGGTCGACAGCATGTAGCTCATGTATTGTGAGCTGGATATAAGGTGTGTGATACTGTTTACACATATATCCCTCATTGCTAGCATGGGTAAAACATCAGAGAACAGACACCCTGCAAGCATTGTTGGAAGAACACAAGGTGAAAGTATTATGTTCTGTAGATCAATTTTGTGGCATTCTATGTGGCACTCAACCAATTTTAGTATGAACTCATTCTTGTAGTTAACATACATCCATACTTGCTGATTGTCTTCCCTGAGGCGGACGGGATCTTACAGAAAAACAATATGACATGCCACACACCTATAAATGTCTATCTGAACCCAATTGAGCATCTGTAGAACCACCTTGATCATTGTGTTGGCTCCATGGATGTCCTAGCAGGACCTTATGGAGTCACTCCCAGCCGGTCTATCAGCATGAGGTGGTTATTCTGGATATTAAATGGTGGTCATAATAATGTGACTCAACTATATATTTTTCCTAAAAAATGTAGAGGTCTGGTCTAGGCACAAACAGGGTCTGTTTTTTTTTTTCAGAAACATGGTTCTATCTGAAATTAAATCACCTTGCTGTTGGTGGATGGGCTTACACAGTTCAAGCTATGCACTAAGATCCCCAAATGTTCATTTATATTAGATATAGCAGTTATGCAGTTTAAAATATTTTGTATATTCCATGTTCCTATGTATCTTACAGTTTGCAATGTGCTGCTATGTTTTCCATGTGTTTGTATTTCGGTAGTGATTTTCTTTTTTTTTGTATCTCTAACTATCTATCTATCTATTATTATTATTATTATTTATTTTAGAGTGACATTGATTCCAGGTCGCTGTACTTTCAAGGAGGTTACATACATTACATAATTCAAACAAGTACAATGGTGAAAATATGTGACTAACAACTGGTACAGAGAGAAAGAGAACCCTACCCACAAAGGCTTACTATCTACAAGGGAGGAGGAAAGAGACAGAAGGTGAGGGGCAGACATGTTTGTAGGTTGGTGTAGTGACAGTGGGGTTATTGTGGGTTGTAGGCTATTCTGAAGAGATGGTTTTTCAGGTTGTTTTTGAGGCTAGTGAGAGTGGGGGAGAGTCTGATATGTTGGGGCAGTGAGTTCCAGAGTGTGGGGGAAGCACGAGAGAAATCTTGAAGACGGTTGTGTGAGGATCTATCTATCATCTCTATCTGCCTATCTACTCTGTATACATATTTACATAAAAGAACAATTGGTTATTTTAGTCTTACCATAATTTTCAAATACAATCTCCGTTCTGTTCTGTTGATATATCCCCTTTAGTCTGATGTGTTTTTACATGGCAACCAGCAAATTTTGAGAGCCTTATATACACACAAAGCAAAAAAATTTTATTCTCAGATTTCTCTCTGCAACGTTGGAGAACCGGTGTCAGGACATGTAAGCCAGAATAATACTAAGGGGTTGTCCAGCAGCAGAAAGTTAATCTCAAAATTGGCTCATGGTGGGGAAAAAAAAAAAAAAAAGTTGTACTTACCTCCCAATCCCCCACTGCTGCTGCTTTGGAGCTCACTAAGGATCCACTCCTCTTCAATTACGGGCTCTTGTCCCAATACACAGGAAAGGATTGTGCTGCACTGTAAGTGAATTGAGTGTGCACCTCTTCTGTGTGTAGGCACAAGAACTACCCAAAATATATGTTTCTTTGTCTTGTGATTCAGGATAATCTTTTAATATGGTGTGGTCCAAGCTACAAGAAAAGTTTACTATACTTTAGGGAAGTCAAGATATAACTTTTTCTGTATTACTATTACAATCCATAGTAAGCTTCTTTCCGTTACCTAAACTGTTTGTAAAGTGAGTAATCAATTAGTGAATTTGTAATCCACAATACTTCAAAAACAGTAATTGATTACTTACTTGAAACACCTTTCTGAACAGACAACTTAAAGAAGCTAGCTGGTAATTAAGACAGTTTAATTAGAGCGTGGTTAAAACTGCACCAAAACTGTGCTGTGTAAAAGCACCCAAAGAGAAAGAAGTTTGCTGATAATAAAGGTAGTTTAATTGCTGTGCAGTAAAAAAATAAAACACACCAAAACCACACCGTGTGAAAACAACCTTTATAACAAAATCAAAGGGAGGATGGGACCAGACTAAACTAGTACGTGAGGCTACACATTATCATATTTAGTTGGTTTAGTAACTACTGGTCTTTATTTTCCTTTCAAACAATCCAGCAAAACTAGACTTTCCTGTTACCTATTGTAATTCTAAATAGTAGGTAAGCAGACTTAAGAATGTTCTATCATTAATATATGACAGGATATGTAGACTGGTTATACACTTCATAGGTGTATTTGCAGTCCAGACCACATAGAAGGGACGGAAACTTTGCAGTGCTGGCAGATCCCATAGAAAATTCAATACCAAAGTAAATATTTTTTCTATATAGCTCTCTGTTTAAGCCAATACCAATAAATTATCATTTAATTAAAACTGCTTGTTAGATAGAGCCTTTCAAAACATAATCACAAAGGGCGACATGTATGAATGGGGCTGCGCCAGTTTTCTGGCGTTAAAGTGGTTTTGCCACGATGTAATGTTGACGTGGTATGCTCCAAAATGGGTTTTTAATCACTTTTCTAAATATATGTGATTACAAAAATTGCAGTCTGAGAGAGCTACAGGCTGCCTTACCTGCCCTCAGGTCCAGAGGCAGGTAGAGGGGCTCATCCCAGCAGATCCCAGGCCGGGCTGCTTCTATATGCTCCCCAAGATCCACAAAGAAGGCAACCCTGGGAGGCCTATCATTTCTGGTATTGGGACTCTGACAGAGAATATCTCAGGTTTGGGTGGAAAATCTCCTAAAACCCTGGTCAAAGATACTCCTAGTTACATCCAGGACACCACGGATCTTCTTAACAAACTCAATGCCCTCGGTCCACTTCCTGAGGGCACCATTTTGGCAACCATGGATGTAGAATCCTTGTATACAAACATACCCCACAAGGCTGGAGTTGCAGCATGTCGGACATACCTGGAGAAACTAAACCTCCAAACAAAACCAATAACACAGCTCATACAGTTCATATCTGCCACAAACTATTTTAAATTTGGAAAGGACCTATATCTACAGCGAATGGGAACTTCCATGGGGTCCAGATGTGCGCCCCAATATGCAAACCTCTTTATGGCTGAACTGGAAGGAGCGTATCTATCCACACGCACCACCAAACCCATGATGTACCTCCGTTACATCGATGATATCAATGTCATCTGGACTGCGGGCGAGGAGGCCCTAATTCAATTCCATAATGACTTCAATAACTTCCACCCCACCATCAACCTCAAGCTTACCTATTCAGAGAGCAAAATCCACTTTCTGGATACTACAATACACATTAAAGACCACCGGCTACTCACATCAGTGTACCACAAACCCACAGACGTTCTACATTAGGAATGACAGCTTCCACCCCAAACACACCAAGCAATCCATTATATACAGCCAGGCTATACGGTACAATCGTATTTGCTCCAACAAGACAGACCTGGACAAACACCTCCTGGATCTGAGGACAAAATTTCTCCAATTGGGATACAGGCCAAAAGTGACGGACAATCAAATCAGCAAAGCGGCCGCCATCAACAGAGACAGTCTGCTCACATACAAAGAGACCCAGAAGGAAGAACGAGTGCCCCTAGTTGTCACCTACAACCCACAGCTGGAGATCCTACGAAAGATTGCCAAGGAACTTCAACCTGTGCTACATAGGGACAACAGACTCAAAGACATATTCCCAGTCCCCCCTCTCCTTTCCTTTCGGCAACCACCACACCTGCGGCGTATTATTGTCCGGAGCGCTCTGAAGGCCCCAACTGAAAATGGCACCTCACCCTGCCTGCAAAACAGGCGCAAGACCTGCAGGCACATCCACACCGCTGACAGTGTACCTGTCCCACAATCCCAACAGGAGCACAAAATTAGGGGGACATTTTCCTGCAGGTCTAGCAATGTGGTGTATCTAATCATGTGTGAGCAATGTCTGACCACAGGCCTCTATGTGGGGGAAACAGGACAGAGACTCAGCCAGCGCATGAACTCACATAGATTCACTATTAATAACAGCAGAACTGATCTTCCAGTGGCACAACACTTCTCTAGAGAGGACCACTGTATTGAAGATCTGAAAATTATGGATTTAATGGGACACTTTAAGACGCAGAGGGAGAGAAAGGAGTGGGAATTTAAATTAATGCAAAAATTTCTAGACTCTGCAAAAATGGGCTAAATATTCATGCCAGCTTTATGTCGAATATGTGTGAACAGTGATGGTCACAAATCACGGCCTGATGGCTGCTAGATAAGACGCAGGAATACTGACCCCTCTGTCACGCCTCACAAGTTTCCAGATAGTTGACTGCTTGACCTGCTGTAAATGACTTTCTGCTTATATTGCATTTTGTCATTGTTAAGAATTCTAAGATTCTTTGAAGGTCCAGGTCTTTTGTGTATAAAGAGTCTGTGAATTTTCAATTTTTGTATAACATCATGTCTGAAGAAGGGATCTAGTTCTCTCGAAAGCTCACAATCAAATATACTCAGTTAGCCTCTAAAAGGTATCCCCTGATTTCTTTACTCTTCTACTACTTTCTATGGCTAACACGGTACAACATTATACTATTACCTGCCCTTAGTTACTTAAAAGCTTCTATTAGATACGACCTGATAAGAGCTGCTGGCCGGGCTTGCAGAGAACACTTCTTATCTGATGAAAGGGAGCTGAAGAAACTGTCAAGGCACCGGGTAGAAATATGTTGTCTTTTGCATACAGAATCCACTAGTTGTAATGTGATTATCTGAGTAGATCCCTGCTTTATCTGATGACAGAGAACATGAAGAAGCTTTCAAGCTGCTGTGGAGAAAAGGTGTTGTCTTTTGTATACAGAATCCACTAGTTGTAGTTTGATTATTTGAGTGAACATTTCACACGATCCCTTATGCAGGCTCTGTGCTCTGGCTGTGTCTCTCTCTCTTTTAGCTCAGCGTGGCTTGTTTACAATTGCTTCTTAGCAGATAAGGCACGTCCTGGCAAAACCCCTTTAATTGAGCCAAAAAAACTGTAGTAGCCCCTGTGTGACATATTTATGAACTGTCGTGGCTGAGCCCAAAGTTGTCACAGACGAACTCTGATTGCCAATAGGGCTAAAAAATATTATTTCCCAACTAATACCACTAAATTAATAACTAACTTATGATAATTATAAAAATATATAGAATAATGTTATATAAAATTATATATAAAAAATAATATAAAATTATCTATTTTAAAATTTATGTAAAATAAAATAATATAACATTATTATATCATGTAAAATTAATAGTAAATTAAATGATACAAAACTATTAAACCAATACAGCATCAATGATGAATCCTGCTTTTAATCAGGTATTGACAGAGTTAGGGTGCTTTCACACAGTGCAGTTTTGATGCAGTTTTGACTGTGCTGCACTTAAACTGCATTATTACCAGCAAGCTTCTTTCACTTACCTAAACTATTTGGAAAGTGAGTAATCAATTAGTGTGTTTTTTTAATCCACAAGACTTCAAACACAGTCATTGATTACTTGAAACACCTTTCTTGCTGGTAATAAAGCTGGTAATAAAGGCAGTTTAATTGGAGCACAGTTAAAACTGCACCAAAACTGCGCTGTATGAAAGCTACCTTATTGTAATATAATCAATGATTGCAAACACATCACAGCAGGCTAGAAATAAAATAAAAGCTGTTAGAATAGCATGTCAGTGAATAGAAACTAGCAGTAGTGATCTTGCACATCAAGTCCCAACCAGATCTCGGGATCCGGCTATGGCTGTATGTAGAATATAGGCTGAGAGCAGGAAAATAAAACTGAAACATCTGATTAAAATTTGTTTCATTTAATTTAGTAAACACAAAAAATAAAAAAAATAAAAAAATGTTCATAATAAGTTTATATAGCATGCAATATCCTGACCAACATTTTGATGAACAAAAATTAACCTACAATCTAATATGTTTGAAAGGGGGCTGCGCAAAAAAACTGTTGTAGCTCTTTTTTATAATCATATGTCAAAACTTGAGCCAGGCACAGCACTTTTGAATGCACCAAAGATATGCTAAGCAAGGCATAGCACTAGCCAGATCTATGAGCCCACAAACAACAGGTTCATACATACTGTCACATTCTATACTCCTCTATATCAAATTAGAACTGGTGTGTCCGCGCCAAGTTTCATAGATGTCACCCGAAAAGCCTAAAAAGCTATATTTTGGAAGATTTTAATTAGAAAAGCAAGAAATATAAATATCTGATCAAAATTTTATAATTAACATAATTGATTTTTCATTAGAAATTCAACTTAATGTACTGTATTTATTTTTCTTTTTTACCAAATTAAATAAAACAAATTTTAATCAGATGTTGATCACGGTTTCAATTTTATTTTCCTGCTTTCAGTCTATACATACAGCAGTAGGCAGCTCCCAAGGTCTGGCTGGGACCTGAGGTGCGCCAAGCAAGAAGACTACGGTAGTTTCTATTCACTGACCTGCTATTCTAACAGCTGTTATTTTATTTCTAGCCTGCTGTGATGTGTTTGTAATCACTGATAATACTACAGTAACTTCGTCAATACCCAACTGAGAACAGGATTTATCGTAGATGCTGTATTAGTTTAATTATTTTATAATATATAATTTGATATTAATTTTATGATATAATTTCATATTTGATATAATTTTATATTTATTTTGTATTATATAATTTTTTACGTCCGTAATGATCAAATCTATAAAATTATTATGCTAGTTAATCTGAATTGTGCACTGTACAAAATCAAAATTTTTTTTTTTCAATTAAAAGCCTTGCCAGAATTGCCTTTTTAGCCTCACAAAACTTCAGAATCAAAAGTGATGAAAACCTCAACTTATCTCACAAATAAAAGGCTTACATAGCTCCATCGACATAAAAAGTGGAAGGACACCTACTTCAGAATCGCTCACTCAGCCATATTTGGGTTCAATATCCCCCCTACCCAACTGTCCAACCGTCAAACACCGATGTCCTAAGTGTAGCGCCCCCCGAACAGATTTTCTTACATAGTTATCTGGTCCTGTAACACTACTGCAAGAATTCTGGGAAATCAAAATTGGTGAAACACTCTCCAATTCCTCCCTACAAGCCGATTTTAAACCTTGACCTGGTCCAGCTGTTATTCCACAACCTCCCAAACCATTGTAAGAACCTTGCTCCTGCACATCTTTCTATTAACGGCCTAAACGTTTCTCTACTTTCAAAATGGTTGGATTCTAATATCCCCTCAGTCCAAGAAGTAATCTGCTCCATCAAACACCATCTAGAGATGGATAAACTGGACATCATCAGAACCAAAGAGACCCAGTCCTCTAAGGTCTTTAAAAAATGGGAAGATTTTATAAAAACCTTCTACACCTCTGATGAGATTAGGGAAGTCATGAGGCCTTTTGTTTACATGTCCTGGTATCTTACTTCCTGTCTAGCGGGTCAACTGGGTCGATTGGAAGTTGGAAATCCACCCACTTGACTCATCTTCATCTACCCGCTGCGAGAACTGCCTTTTCCTACGAACGCGATTCCCACCTATGGTTCCCACTCGACCTTCAGTCAGGGACTCGTAACCCTCACTGTATTGTATATTATATCTCAACTCTGATTCCAGAGCAGCCCACTCCCTTAAGTAACCCCCGTCCTGGATAAACTGATTTAGTGTACTAATATGACCCAAGTGCCAGGTTATAGTTTATGGTTTATTTTGGTTTTGTGTTTAATTTTTCTTTTTTTTTTCTTTTTTTGAGGCTAGCATTGTATTATTTGCCAGTGCATAGAGTCTCAGCTTTACCTCATAATTGTGTTAACTATATTGTCTATATATAGGTTATTTGGTGATTATATCGTGACTGATATCTCTGTTAAACGATTTTTCTTTTTTATTCCTATGATGACAAAATATATTTTGTATGTTTTGTATGTTTTAAGCTAACACCACCTTGTTTTTCTTGTGCCCAATTCGGTTTATATATTTAAAACTTTGAATAAAAATTATGTTAAATAAAAAAGTCATAAAGTTATGGCTCTTAAGTGGCAATTCTAAAATCTCTCAATGGGGTATATTCATCAGTAAACCGCTTACTGTCACAGGGAAGAATCAGGGCTGGACCTCTCAGTTAAAAGGTTGTTTCTTTATTGGAAGACGCATTTCGTGCACATGGCACGTCAACCAGTCCCAAGTGCACGAAAAGCGTCTTCCAATAAAGAAACAACCTTTTAACTGAAAGGTCCAGAGCTGATTCTTCCCTGTGACAGTTGGAGGTTTATTGATGTAGACCTCAGTGAGAGTTTTTATTTGTGCTCCGATATCTCCAAGCTGGAAAACAGATTGTCACAGCACAAGCTGCAGCGGACCTTTTGTTACCTAGTTCTCAATTTGAAGCTTCAGGAAGTGTTGTGCCTGATATTGCACAACTCCTAAAGGTTAGTGTACTTACTGTATACTAACGATTACTATTTGTGGAAACAGGGCTGGGACAAGATATTCTGGTGCCCTAGGCAAATAAGGCACAAAGCCCACTTCATACCTCTTTGCATCCCCTTTCCAGCCTGGGATGAAGTGGGGCCCTAGGCAGTTGCTTACCATCGCCTACCCATCGTCCCAGCCCTGTGTGGAATCTCCTTTTAGTTCAGGGTGCGCTGTCTCTTGTCTCCCCTTCCCTACCTTCTTTTGTTTAAGTGGCAATTATGAATTATGGTTTGAGGAGAAGTCTGTAAAAAGAGTTATGGCCTGAGGATGTGGTTGTGTGGTGGGTCAAAAGGGATGGCAAACTCAAGGACAGCCCCAGGTGACACCACTGCGTTGTAGAGGAAACTGATGTTTTATTGTCAGCTTCACCATGGAAGCAAGCTAGGGATGTTTAGCAATACCCCTTATAACTTTAAATGGACTTGAGAAACCTCAGCCATTTAAGATTTGCACTGCAAATACCTCCTCAAGATAAGGAGACTGCTAATGACAGATAAGTATGACCGGACACTTTTCTCCTGAAAGTTATGTGGACAACCAAATATTTGCAAACAGAAAGGTCAGCAACGTAACAATAATAGAAAGATAAAAGTAAAAGCTATTATATTGGATGGCGAACTAATTGTTATAACTTTCACCCTTCACGTACAGCTAGATTTTTCTGATTTTAAAACTATAAAGACCTCCCACATATTGATTAGCCTGAGAACTCATGGGCCCATAAGAATATTCCACTTCTCTGTATCTCCACCTGCATACGACCCCCAAAATCACAGCAACATTAGTAAACCAGTGGAGGAGGAGGAAGGTTAATGGGGTAGTCAAACTACCAATCGGATTTCAACATGTAGGGAATGTGAACAATAAAGACTTTTTTCTAAATACTGTACATTAGTCTTTTGATATGACCTTGGTCAGAAGATAAGAGAGGTTTTATCTATGCACACAGGTTTCTCTGGTTTTCATCCTGATTAGAAAGAGAACAGGGAGTGACGTTACCACGCAGCTTGAGAACAGAGTACGTTATCTCTAACAAACAAAGGAGATTAATTACTTTTGATAGTTTACTTTCAGCTCCGTGGCCATCTGCACTATAGATTACATCTATTGCACTCAATGTCAGTGCAATTAGAAGAGCTAGGAATACAGAGCAGATTTTTTTTATAGAAAAATACACACAGAAGTTATCCAGGAAGGACAAGGAAGCATGAATCTGAAGATGCCTGTGGCTCTGACAAACAGCATGGTGAGACAGCCCTTTTAAAGACTCATGTCACCCTTCTGTCCTGTAAGTAATGGGATGTAATGTGCAAGAAGGTCAAGGCCTTTATGTTCCAGGATGGATGAATGCAGGAGTGAGAATCAGAAGTTCTGTCTGGTTTTAAAGACCAGGTTGTTAAAATAACAAACAGTTTTCAGAGATAGAATGAAGTGAGATCACAACATTATTCCCCCTTAAATCGGTTGTTGCTTTCTTTGTGACGCAGGCAATGCCATTACGCTATTGCTCCACAAGTGTCAGATCTATCCATATTAGGCCAGACTTGTATTGTTAGGTGTAGGATCGGTGGAAAACATTAAAGTCTGTTTTATTGTTTCTAATCATTGACCATACTCTTGAGACTGTTTATATACTGTGTGCACAACTGCTCTCTATTTACCCTTAACCAGTTTAATCAGATATTATGCGCTTAGAAAAGCATTGTTATATGCAAGATGACTACCTCCAGGATACCTCATCTTGGATGATGCTGGAAGAATACATGGATTATGGCCTACAATATCAGCTTATGCAGCACAAGCAGGCAAGATGGCGCAGAGACATTGGACAACAGCTAAAGCCAGATTCATCTTGGCTTCTTAAACAAGAAATATCTCGCTGCAAATGTTACCCCATTTGGATGACACAAGGGACTTAGACTTCTGGTTTTCGCATGTTAACTTTGTTAGCCATATCCTGTTATGCCATTTGCACTGTTAGCAGCCTGTTGAAATTGTTCCATTTATGTCTGTATAACTCGCTTATCTTCTTGACCAATGTCTTTAACCAATATTTCCATATATGTACTTATCTTTGATAATCGCTTCAACAAAGTTAATGAACTAGTAAATAAGCAACACGTATTAGTGACATTGCATACGTATCATATGGTATAAAAAGTGTTGACTTCCTAATATGAAAGTGAACTATATTCCAGACAAACCAGTGTGGAGTGTAATTCCTGAGCTCAAGCTGTATACAGCAAAAATATATTATAATTTGGAAGAGGTAACAATTGCAAGAGAATTGGATATAAAAGAGATAGAATCCGATTCTAACAGTATCACTGGATATTTACAAGTCTTTTTTTTACACATTTTATGGTCCTATTTTTAAGGGGTATATTGCGTGGTACTATTTTTATGTGCATGTCATGTGGCACTATTTTTAAGAGCTATAGTGTGTGGAATTATTTTTTTTAAGGGACACAGTACCATGATGCACAACATGTGCCATGATTATATTCAGAGGGCACATTGTTTCGCTATAATCTTCCAAGCAAACCATAAATAGTACTGTTACAGGGAACAAAGTAAGACAACTTTTCCAATAATAGATTTTTATTAAGGCATTTTCCAAAATTTTTAACATTGCAAAACACAGAAACACATTTGCAAATGGGGTTAAAGGAGGTACAGTCAAAAAGGAAGACTTTGGGAGATGTACATAAAAAGAGAGAAAGACATAAACCCTTTCCCAAAAGTAAAAAAAAAAAAAAATTTAATGCCCGGGACTGTAGACCCTTTAAACAAACCCAAAAAAATTAAAACCTAAAATTAGTAGAGACCGGGACACCGGCCCCAAATTTGGTCATTAGTGCCCTGGGGTCAGCATAGGAAAATAACAAAGGACAAACAAAAAAAAAAAAAAGGGAGAAAAAGAGAGGGGGGGGGTATGAAACCTAGCCGGGGGCACAGGCACCCAAAAGAGAGAAGGTTTTCCAAGAACCCTATTGAGGAAAAAAGAGACAAAGGCTTTCAGCCCACCAAGGGTCTAAGCAGAAGTAAAATACAAAACAACCCCTAGGCCCCTAAAATTTCCCCGGATGGTTTGGGTACTTAACCCAAAGGGGGCCCCATGCCCGGGGAAAACATGTTTTTGGAAATCCCTCGGGGGTTGTGTTTTTCAATTCCCCCATAGATAGGTGGTTGCAACTTCGCCTCACCCCTTTCCCATTATGGGGAGGGAGGTTTTTCCCTCCAGTGGGGGGAAAATCCCCCGTCTTTCCCAAGCTTTTTAGGAGGTGCCCTTGTCAAAGACTTTTTTGTGGGAGGACCTGGGGAAGGGACCAAACTAAACGGGAAGGGGGTGGCCTCTGGGGAGTCTGGAAAAAGTTTTCCCAGTAAGTCCCTGATAGCCCGAAAAAAACCTTTCCCCGGGAACCCCCGGGCAGTTTCCTGAAAAACCCCCCCAAAGTATGACTCATAGTGCCGATCCCCCGGAAGGCACCTCCAGCACGAAACCCGGGGGACGTTTCGGGTACCATTTTTGGAGTACTCCCGGGTACCCTATAAAATCTGGAAAGAAACCTTAAAATTTTTTTCTTTTGGGCCTTAAAAGGTTTATCCCCCCGGTTGTGAGAAAGAAAGAAACACTCTTCCATTGCTAAAGCAAAAAAAGTTTTCGGGGTTTTCCTTTTTCCCCACCCCCTGCGGCAGAAATGAGGGAGAGTTTGAGAACCGGGCAGAAAAAAGCCTTTTGAAAAAAGCAAAAAAAATCAGTGTCGCCGGCAGCGCAAAAACCCAACACACGGGCTTTGAAGGGGGGTAAGGGGGTTTTGCATATATCTTGTTTCGAGATGGGGGAATTAAAGAAGTGCCGCAGTTTGAAAAGTTTTTCAAAATGTTTCCCTACGAGATGCTAAGGGGCCCATGAAATTTTAACCCTCCAATGGGAGTGGGGACCCCTGTTAGGGAGGGTGCACAGCCAAAAAGGGATGAGCCCTGGGAGTCCCCAGGAAAGAGCTACCAGACCCCCCCGGGGGGGAAAGGGAAAGGGGTTGTTTGAGATGGGTAATAAAGGGCCCGTTCAGGTTAAACCAGAGATTTCCGGGAAGGTTTGGACTTTTGCAAGTAGTGAATGGGGGGTTTTTTGGGCTTTGGCCCCAAAAGGAAAAGGTTTTAAGGGATCGGTTTGAGGGAAAACTAAGGCCCAAAGGGAGGGAAATCATGGACCCGGACCACATGGTCCTGCCAATGAAGACCCCCACTTGGCCCGGGGGCAAATGTATCAAATAAAGGGAAATCTCCCATTGGAAAGGCCGGCCCCCAAATTTAGAAAGCTTCAATGGGGGAAAAACCCCATTCCCCCCTTCCGTTTAAACCCCGGGGGAAAAGCATTTTCCCCTTGTTCTGGGTCGGCGAGAATCCCCATATAAATTCTGAGATGCCCCTGTTTTGACCCGGGCCCCAAAAAGGAAGGGGGGTTTTTGGGTTGGGGGCGGCCCCTGGAATAGATTATAAAAATTTTTGGAAAGAATCGCATCTTAATGACTTTCATTTCCCCCAAAACCACGAAAAGCCCCCTTCGATTCCCCCCCCCAAAAAATGGGGGACGATTTGGGCCAGGGGGCAAAAAAATTGGAGGCAAATAACTTTGAAAAAACCCGAAGGGAATTTTGGGTTTCCCAGGAAAGAGATTTCCCCCCCAGGCCATGCAAAGGGGAATTTTCGATTTAAATGTTCGGGACTAGGCTAGGGGGAAGGGAAATATTCAAGGTTTTCAGATTTGGAGAAGTTAATTTTTTTAATTTGGGGACCTTGAGCAAAAACGGGCCAGTTTCCCCCCCAAACCCAGGGGGGGGAGAGATAAAAAAGGGATCTGTCAGGTAGAAAAAGCAAGTCGTCAGCAAAACCCCAGAAACTTTAAACCCTCCTGCGTGCCAACCCCATACCCCCCCTAAATGCCCCCGGATTGGCCGAATAGGGGGCCATAAAAATTTTCCCAAATGATCAAGACAAATAGCAAGGGGGAAACGGGGGGCATCCCTTTCTAGTGCCATTGCGAATATCAAAAAGGGCTTCGGGAAAGGAGCCGTTAATCTTCCCTTAGCGAGGGATTATGATAGAGCGCTAAAAATCCTGGAGGAAAAAAGGGGGGACCTAACCCTTGTGGTGAAGGGGGGTCCGACAGGGAGCCCCAAGAGATCCTTTTAAAATTTTTTTTTCAGCACCAGTGACAAAAAAAAAACCCTTAAAGGGGCTTCCCCCCCGAGCGAGCCAAATGGATGATATCCGGGTCTTAAAGGGGTTTTACCCCTCGCCTCCCAAACCCCCCGGGACGAAACCTCCCTGATCGGGTAAAATCAGAGCAGGCAGGTGAGGTTTTAAGACTTGGTTTAGGGTTTGGGCTTGGATTTTGGGAGATCTACATTAAGGAGAGAAATAGGTTGTATTCCCCGCGGGCCTGCGAGGTTTTTCCCCTCCCTTTGGGGAAAAAAATGTAATGTGCGCAAGCGGGGGATCCTCCCGGAAAAGGGAGAAGAAGAAGAGACATTTTTAAAAACGCCCCCAAAAAAAGAAATGGGGGGACGGGGAAAGGGGATCAAGTTTTAAAAATTTTTTGCCAAAAAACCGTCGGGGCCTGGGCTATTCCCCCCGGGGGAAGTTCTTTGATAACCGCCCCCCAAATTCCTCCCGAAAAGGTTTCCCCCAAAGTTGTCCCTCCTAAACCCAAAAAGAGTGAAAATGGGGGGGAAAGGTTTCAAGTTCAATGAAGAAGAAGGAGACGGACCCAAGGAGATTGTTTTAAAAAATTGGAGTATGGGAAATTAAAATTTCTTTAAAAAATAGATCTGTGGTGGGGGGCCCAAAAGTCCCTGTGCCTTTTTTAAAATACTGGGAAATAAAGGATTTTGCAATTTTTTATCCTTGAAAGCCCGCGCTAGGAGTTTGGCCCACTCTTGTTCCCAAACCATAGAACCTGCTAAAAAGGGCCCTGCAGGATTTTTCCCCCCGGAGGCCTAAAAGAGTCTAACGAACCTCAAGTCGGCCATGGTAAGTCTTGAAACACACCCCCGGACAGGGCGGGTTTTTGAAAAAAATTTTCCCAAAGGGGTTTAAACCTTTTGCAGAGTTTTGGGCGAGGGCCCGCTAAACCCCGCGCTTTCTTTAAGGCGACTCCCATTTTTTAATAAGCACGCCCCCCCCCCGAAAAAGCTTTTAAAAAGGGCTTCCCCATTTAAGTTTTGGGGGGAGGGTGTGATTCCCACATGGCCCAAAAGATAAAGGGTGTTCTTAAAGCCCCCTGAAGCTCAGCGTGGCATCCAGAGTCCAAAATAGGATTCATTAAGCCCCCCGGTTTTCTAGCTTAGCAGAGAGAAATGGGAGGTGAAGGTGACAAAAACCCGGGCGCAAGGTCTAAACCAGATTATACTCCCAATGGGGGAGGAACGCAAAAAAGGGGAGGACCCCATGTTGAATTAGAATTTAGTAAAATACGACTATATTTATTTTGGGGGAGGAGAAGAAACTAAAAAATCCCTATTTTAAAGGGAATTGAAGCCCCAAACCATCCGGGAGCTGAAATTGAAAAAAGGGGCTTTTTGATTTTCCTTTGATAGCGGAGTACGAGATAAATGGGGGCGCCCCGGGGGGTTTTTAAACCCTAGTCCGGGGGCGAGAGTGAGGTTAAAAATCCCCGCCCAAAAGGGGGACCGTACCCTGTGCGAGAAATTTTGTTTATTTCCCAAAACTTCCCAAAAAAAAAGCCAGTTTTCCCCGGGTTAGGGGCAAATTCATTTTCAACTGGGAAAAACATGCCCAGCAATGTTTAAAATTTAAGATCAGGTATCGGCTTCGCATCAAGGATAAATCAATTTATGGTTGAGGGGGGGGGACCCAAAGGGGTGCAATTTGCAACCCCCCTTTATTTAGAATAGGGGCGTTGGGGAAAAAGCCAATGGGGGAAATATCCCACTTTAATTATTGGGGGCAGGCCCGGGCTTTAAAAAGTGTCCCTGAAAAATACAATCTGAACCTTTTTGGCGATGGAAAAAGGTTAAAAGAATTTGAGGGTCCCCTAATGAGGAATGTTCAGACCCCTTTGGGGTTGAAGGACGCTATTTTTAAAAAAATCCCCCCCTTTAAACAGCAAAGGGGGGGAGGGAATGCGGTGTGCCCGCCCTCTTGCGCCCGGGCCAAAGACAGGGAGGAAAAGGGAAAAAGGAAAGGGAAAAAAGGGGGAAAAAAGAAAAAAAAAGAAAAACAACCAAAAACGGCAGGGGAAAAGAAAGGGGTATTTTAAACCCCTGCTGAAAAAACCCCTAAAGAACAAATTTAACCCATGGAAAACCAAGGGGGCCCGAAAAAAAAGGGACAAAAGGGAAATTTCCCAGCCCTACTTGGGGGATAAGGGAAACAGGGATAAAGGGAAAATAGTCCGGATAAATTTCTGGGCCAATATTTAAAGGGTGAGCATCCTTTAAAAATTTTAATTAAAGGGGAAACATGGGAAAACATCAAAATAAAAAAAACATAAAACCCCCAAAATGGACCCAAAGGGGCAGGCAGAAAGGGAATAAACAATGACCCCCCCTTTCACCCTTTAAAACTAAGGGGGATTTGCTGGGGCGGACCATGAGAAACCCAAAAATGTTTTTTTACTGAGCGTTTATTTTCCCTTTAGAACGGGGCCTTTCGGGGGCCCGGGGGGTCCCCGGGTTTATCCCCGCATGAAATTCTGACAAAGGGGTTCAAGGGACCACCAAACCCCCCCCCCTGGGAAAGTAACCCAAAGGGGGTTTAGGGGAAAGAGATTTTTTGAAATTTTGCAAGTCCTGAAGAAAAACCCTGGGAAAATCTTTGGAGAAACGCAGAGTATGAGTGGGGGTCATTTCCCGGGCGTACAATGAGGGCGAAAGGGAAAACCCCCCCTATAAGGTATATTTTTTTCACCCCAAAACCCGAGGAATTTGGTTTTACATTGGGCCCCTTTTCGCCCCGGGTTTTTACCCTGAGGGCCAAAACTGGGAAAAATTTGTAAGGGGGGAAAATTTTGGGAAGGTCAAAGACCTCGCCTACGACTTTTTTTCATGATTTCTTTTTTTAAGAGCATTGAATGATGCGGCAAATAACGTTTCCCGTGGGGAAAAGAGGGATTTTTCTAGGTGGGGGGGGCAATGCTCTATGGACTCTGTAGCTCAATGAAACGTTTTGTTGGGGGGCCCCTCGGTTTAAGGAAACAATTTTTAAAAATGTTGGAGACTGGGGGAGACAAATCAGAAGAGGGGATGGACTCCGGGGAGGCCCCTGAAACCTGAAATTTTTTTTCTTTTTTTTCCCCCCCTTTTTCTCGCATCGTCCAAATGTGTTGGAGGGCAAAAAATTGTGCAGAGGTTGTTGTACTGTTTCCCTGCAACCCCGCGGGAGGCCTGAGGAGGGAAACTTGTGATTGTTGGGAAACAAAACCCCCTCTTGAGACACGGTAGAACCCCCGATCAGAGCGGAATTTGGGCTAAAAACCTTCCTCATCCGCCGAAGTTGTTTTCGCCATAAGGGAGATTTTCCTGTTTGGTGGGGGGGTCTTGAATGAACCTTTTAAGGTCGGCCATCGTGACCCGGGGGGGACTTTAAAAAGCCCGGGTGGGGTGGCGCCCGTTTGGGGCTTGCGGGGTTCTGGGGGGCGCAGCAGCCCAAGAGGCTAAGGGTGGCCCCCAAGCATTGGTGGGGGGTAAACCATTTTTTACTGTGGGCCCACCCCCCGGGTGTTTTTAGAAGGGGCCAGGGATTATAGAGCTCCAACTGGGGGAGCATTTGGGGGGAAAAGGTACTAAACCCGCCGAGAAAGGACATAAGGGAGCGCTTCCTGGAGCACCCAGGGGGGCCCCGGTGGAAAGGTTTACCCCAAGAGGACCCGGTGGGACCCGTTTTGGGGAAAGGGGCCCGGGCAGCACCCGGCGGGGGGGAGCGCGAGGGCCTTTGGGGCTGGAAGGCCGGGGGGCCCGACCAAATCCAGTGCTGGTGTAAAACCCGACACGGCGAGTCTCTCTTTGACCCCCCCCATCCCGCAGCCAGATCCCTCCGGGGAATTTCCCTGTAGGTTTTAAAAGGGGGGGGGGTTTTGGGGCCTGCAGCTGGGTGGGACCCGTAGGCCCCGTTTTCCCCCTGCCCCAAAAATATGCTGAGGGGAAAGGGAATGGGACCCCCGAGACACACAGTCCCGGGGGAAGGGCCCTTCCCTGTGGCCACTGGGGGTATTGGGGGGGCCAGCAGCTGGGGGCCCCAAATGGAGGGGGGTTTCTTCGGAGGGCAGGTCCTGGGAAATCCTGTCCAATAGTGGGGCCCCACCTGCCTTTGCGGCTTTCAGGGCGGCAGAAGGGGGATGTGGCCCCCAGGAGACGGAAGCCGCCACCCCCGTCAAAAAGCCCCCCGGTGTTCCCTCCGGGGTCTTGCCGGGGGGAGGTGCGCCGCGGGGTTTTAAACAACTGCGGGAAGGCGGAGTGAGGTCCGGCAGAACGTGCGCACCCCCCGCAGCGGTTTTCCAGCCGGGACCAAAAATTCCCTTTCCACCCTCTGTGGGGAGCTGACGCGCTGTTCCCCCCCTCCTTTTGGGATCGGGCGCGGGGTGTCCGGGCTCCCCCTCTGTCCCCCGATGTTTTGCGGCAGGCCCTTGCACCCGGGCTTTGGGCCCCTTTCCTGCAGGGATCGGCGGGGGGGTGTTCGGGGCCCGGGGCGGCCCCACACGGCGGGCAACCCAGCCCCCTTCCCCTTCTGCAGCAACAAACAGCTGGCGTCCCGGGGCCCTTTTCCCCCTTCCCAAGCCGGGAAAACAGCGGCAGGGGGCACGGAAACCGGGGCCCCCGGCCCGCGGGTCCCCCAGCGCTGTTAAACGGGCCCTGCCTCGGGCAGCCCGGGGGGATTGGGCCCCGGCGGGGGAAATCGGGAAATTGGGGTTTCAGGGGGGGGTTGCGACCCTCCCCCTCCCGGGGCCCCCAAACGGGTGGACGCATACAAGGTGAGTTCCCCCCGTTTTTGTCTATGCCGGCGATGAGGGGGGGCCCCGGGGGCCATCTTTTAGAGGCCTTGTCAGCCATGTCCTCCTGCTCCATCAAGGCCCCAGTAAAAGGCCAAAATAAGTCTCAAAAGTGGCCCCGGAGGGTTCCAGGGGGTTAAAGGAGGGCCTTTTCCTTTTTCTTCTTTGGGGTCTTTCCCCCTGATAGACGAGGCCCATGGAAGAGGATGCTCAGATCTTCGGCCGGGGCCCCACCCAAACCCAGCTTCCTCATCGGGCCATGTTCAAGCCACGCCCCCCGTAAGACAACTTTAACATTGAATTTGTCCTTTGACTTTGTTTGAAAATTTTCCCACATTTCATTTTGACCCATGTATTAATTTGTTTTTCATAACTTTTTCAACAGGGGCATAGCCGTACTAAAAAGAAGTGTGGATTCAGTATGGCTTAAATGTGACAAAATTCACCAACATTTTGGTGCATTTTTCATCAGTGCCAGGACACCAACTAATAGCTGGAATAAAAAGCTAGACAAGTGTAAAGAAGCAACAAATGTATCAAACAGTCACGCAAAAAATTTTGGTAAAATTGTTCAGTGTTGAGCAATCTTTTTCAGAGGGCATGCCATGTGGCATTAATAAATGTAGCTGGCACTGTGTGTGGCTCTATTATTTTTAGGGAACACAATGTCTAGCTCTCTTATCTTCAATGGGGCACAATAGGCTACAAACCAAAATATTAACAACTTGCTCAACTATGTAGTTGTAAAATTTAGTGTGGTGTTGACGTTCCTGAATTCTTTTTGAAAGTTCTACAGGATGAATTATTCAGGATGCATAAAAGAATTTTTTTTTTTTTTTTTAGGAATAATGAATTCTTCTTAACACAACTGAATTTTTCAGGGAATCCTTGGGTCCTCTGGCTAGGACCCATTTTGAATAGTGTAAAATTAAACTATTATATACATAATTAAAATAAATTATCCAGATTTTAATACATATTCTACCCAGATTTTTATGATTTACAAGTGACTGCATCTACAGTGTGTATGGAAAGTATTCATACCCATTTAAGCGTTTCACTCTTTGTTTCATTGCAGCCGTTTGGTAAGATCAAAAAAGTTCATTTTTTTCTGCTCTTAATTTCTTCTGCACCCCATCTTGAAAGAAAGAAAAGAAATGTAGATATTTTTTCAAATGTATTTAAAAAAGAAAAAAAAACTATCACATGGTCATAAGTTAAAACAACCCTTTGTGTGATACCATTTTTAAATTTACATGCTGCCATTTCCTACTGTCCTCCTTTAGATGGTTCTACTCCTTCATTGGAGTCCAGCTGTTTTAATTAAAATGATTTTATTTAATTAGGGGAAACACACAACCCGGGCTTATAAGGGCCTCACAGGCATGCGACACATGATGTCTGGACGCCCCAAAGGGGCTCAGGACAAATTGGGCAAGGCACGATCTGGCCCAGGTTACAAAGCAATTTCTCGCATCAAGGGTTCCCCAAAAGAAGTGGCCCCCATAATCCTTAAATGAAAAATTTGGGATGACCACAACTTTTCCTTGACCCAGCCATCCAGCCAAACTAAGCAATCGTGGGAGAAGAGCCTTGGTGAGAGAGGTAAAGAAGAACCCCGAGATCACTGTGGCTGAGCTTCAGAGATGCAGTAAGGAGATGGGAGAAAGTTCCACAAAGTCAACTATCGCTGCAGCCCTCCACCAGTCGGTGTTTATGGCAGAGTGCGCCGACGGAGGCCTCTCCTCAGTGCTAGACATCTGAAAGCCCACATACAGTTTGCAAAAAAACACATGAAGAACTCGCAGACTATGAGAAATAAGAATCTCTGGTCTGATGAGACGAAGATGGAATTTTTTGTGTTAATTCTAAGCGGTATGTGTGGAGAAAACCAGGCACTGCTCATCACCTGCCCAATACAATCCCAACAGTAAAACATGGTGGTGGCAGCATCATGCTATGGGGGTGTTTATCAGCTGCCGGGACAGGACGACTGGGTGCAAGTGAAGAAAAGATGACTGCGGCTGAGTCCAGAGATAGCCTGGATGACAACAGCTTCCAGAGTGATCTGGACCTCAGACTGGGCCAAAGATTCATCTTCCACCAAGACAATGACCCTAAGCACATAGCTAAAATAACAAAGCAGTGGCTTCAGAACAACTCTGTGACCATTCTTGACTGGCCAGCCAGAGCCCTGACCTAACCCAATTGGGCATCTCTGGAGAGACTTGAAAATGGCTGTCCACCAACGTTCACCATCCAACCTGCGGGAACTGGAGAGGATCTGCAAGGAAGAATGGCAGAGGATCCCCAAATCCAGGTGTGAAAAACTTGTTGTATCATTCCCAAGAAGACTCATGACTGTACTAACTCAAAAGGGGGCTTCTACTCAATTACTGAGCAAAGGGTCTGAATACTAAAGACCATGTGATATTTTAGATTTTCTTGTTTAATAAATTTGCAAAAATATCTACATTTCTTTTTTTTTTTCTTTAAAGATGGGGCGGCAGAGTGTACAATAATGAGCAAAAAATGAACTTTTTTGATCTTACCAAATGGCTGCAATGAAGCAAAGAGTAAAAACTTTAAAGGGATCTGAATACTTTCCTTACCAACTGTATATCCATTGTAAGGTCATGAACAGTTAAAAATAGAAAACTACATGCAAAGCCAAGATGAAAACACTATATAGTGGCCACTTTCAACACCACATTGAGCATGGTGGTGCTCTAAATGCAAACCACAAATAAACTTCTGCCAAACTCTCTGGTGGTGGCTTGTTGTCAACAAGAACAAAGAATTGGGCATGATGACATCCAATATGCCCAATTCTTTTTTTTTATTCTGATATCAGGTAAGACTAACACAGATCTGTACAACTTTGGTGAGGACTAAAATCAACATAGGCTACACTTCTTTGGGCCACGGCTCACTTTCCACACCTGGACTGCCTTGGAATGGCCATTTTCTAGAGGGGAGGAGTGGGGGAGGGGGGATCAAAAGCTTTGCCCTTTTTGCTTTCCAGTTGTGGTCCACTAGAGATCCTTTGTTTGGCTGCAATCATTCTGCAGGCCATATGCTGTGCAGGCTTTCTCTAACACAATTAAAAACCCTGGGTGCTTCTATTATGGATACCAGTGACAGATACCCTTGATAAAGGTCTCTGGACCAGAAACATTGGGGATGGTGCTCTATGATTAACAAATTTTGCAATGTAATTTTGTAAAGTTCACCTGGATCATAAGACTTTGATTGTGTGCTATGACTAATGTATTGGAAAATAAAGATAATTTTTGCATAATTCAAATATTTTGTGATTTTAGGAGACAACGGGCACCACAGTAATTTAAGGGAGTGCCGGACTATGAGCCTTTTGTATATGTCGGAGGGAAATAATAAAAATAGGGATTTGATCAAATCCCTAAGGGAGATGATTAATCTTTTCAGTAAAACAGTTCAGGGATTTTATCAAATCTCTGACTTTCTTTATGGAAATCTCCCCAAAATTTTCTTAAATTGCCTGCGAAATGTTTTGTACACAAGTGAAACTGATTCAATAGGTCAGGCAGTGACTATATCCTATCAGAATTATCCTATTGGGGAGATAGGCAATAATTCTATTAATTTTTAACAATTTTACCTAATGGTAACTAACTGCCTATTTTCAACACACTGCTTTGACTAACTAATGTGAAATTGTCAAAACATAACATTTATTTTCGGCTAATTTAAAAGAACATATCACCGCCTGTGATGAAAGCTATCTGAGACCAGAGGCGTAACTTCAAGCTCTTGGGCCCTGGTGCGAAAAGTGAAATGGGGCCCCCCAGTTACCATGCACCATTTACAATGCTGGTATCGTCTTATGTGGCAGGAGGGCTTTTGGGCCCCATCAGGCTGCTGGGTCCGGTAGCGACTGCTACCGTGGCACCCCCTGTAGCTACGCCCCTGTCTGAGACTATCTAAGACTGTTGATTATTTTTTGGACCTAAGCTGACTGCTTCTACTGCTAGATTACTGAGAATAGAGTGTATCTGCAGCATAAACCCACATAGATGCGATCACAGGGGTGGCGTGAGAAGTAAAACAATAAAACTGAAAGCCGCCCTAACGTGTCACCGTGAGACATGGCTTCCTCGGGGTATCGGGGCTTATTAGGAGCGCGGTCCCAATGTGCCAAGGCTAAATAGATGTCTTTGATGACGTAAAAGAGTAAGTACACCAATTGTCCATGCTTGCAATTGGTACATTTACTCTATTACATCATCAAAGGCATCTATTTAGGATTGATGTGTTGAGACTGTGCTCCACATAAGCCCAGATGCCCCTAAGGCTTTAATCACAGGTGGTGATTTGTTTTTTAATCAGTCTAAAATAAATGTTATATTTTAGCAATTTCACATTGGTTAATCAAAGTGGTATGGTGAAAATAGGCAGTTTGTTACCGTTAGGTAAAATTGTTACAAATCAGGCAGAGACTGGGAACCAGGCATGAAAGAGTCTTAAAGGGGTCACATACTCCTAATGTTATTGCTGCTATCTTTTGTATATGTATGAACTAGAGATGTTTGGGGCCACATGTATGAAAACTGTCGAGATCTAAAACTCACTTTATTGCCCATAGCAACCAATCAGAGCGCCCCTCTCATTTTTCCAGAGCACTATATGAAATGAGAGGGGCACTCTGATTGGTTGCTATGGGCAACAAAGTGAGTTTTAGATCTAGACAGTTTTCATACATGTGGTCCTTGGTGTACATTTTGATCTAATTGTGTATGCCCATCCAACATGCCAAGATAGGTTCATTAGATGGGACCAATCTAATACATTTACCTCTCCTAGGGCAAAGCTGGCAATGCATTCAGGGAAATAGGCTTCATTCAAACTAATTAAAAGGACCTAGGGCAGATGGGAGAGGTGTTTGACTAAGAGGGAGGCAGCCACGGCCAATGTCACCAGGTGAGATTCAGGAAACCTCATGCACACTAAATGGTGAAATTGGCAGGTTCTGACAAAGTTCATATATGAGTACTTACACTCTCAAAAAAGGAATGGGAAAGGTCAGAGAAAATGAAGGTTTGCATTAAAAGTGTTTCAGAGCTTGCACAAAGCTAGCAAAATGCTGCCAGGATGAAGGATGGCAAGACACAAAGGTGACAACACTGAATTTTTAATAAGTACTATATTTAAATAAGCTTAAAAGAAAAGAGCTTATACCTCAGAACCTTCTACTGGATGTGAAGTTCCTCAATCCATATTTGACTCACTGAGCATTGAAACATGGCTAGGAGATTTAATAGGACATATCACTTCCATAAAACTTAAAGGGGTTGTCTCGCTACAAAGAATAGCTTTCAAATTGTAGGGAACACAAAATAAAGACATTTTCCAAATATATGCTTTGTTCCTCTGTTTTCCCATAAGGAGATACAAGTGAATTTATGACCTCCCGGGCTATTTCAGTTCCTCAGTAACCAAACCTTTTAAACAATTCTCCCCCTGCTGTTTGTTCACTGAGATAACAGTGAGTGACTTCATCATACAGGTCCCAGCAGTGTCCTGTGCTGCTCAGCAGTAAAAAGCTTGATTTATGTAAAATAAACAGAACAGTAATTAGGGCTTTTGTTTTGGGGATCAGATAAGAAGTCCTGTTAGTGGTTTGAGAAGCTAATCTGATCTAATTATCATCTGAAAGCACAGCACAGCATGGAGCTGTACAAGCATGGAGCTTACGCAAATGAGTCAGTCTGAACCAGGAAGTGACAGAGTATTTCATTCATACATTCTCTGAAACTCTGAAGGGAGACAACTCCTTTAATGAAGTAATAGAAGACTAAAACATAAACACTTTCTCGAATATAGTTCCTTAGAAAAATGTAATTAAATTAAAGAAAAGGTGCTGGCCCTTTAAGAATGGAAGCCAGTTGACAGCTCTGAGAGGCTTCTTACTTACTAAAAGACTCCACTGTGAAGGAGGGGAGCCTGTAAGTCTGCAGTATGTGTACACTGGGAAGGTCTGTGCTACTTTTTTCATGCTGAGAGTTATTACACTACCAATAGTGTAATATGGATTTCTGTGTATTATTGAGGAGAAGGCTGGAAGCAGCAACACAGGTAAACCTTGTCATAGCCATGTGCTCAGTGTGCTGAGGTTACCCTATTCAAGTATCTGTGTTGTCAGCTCCTCCAGAACAGTGTGATCCCACTACATAGCTGGTGGGTGTTAGCTGAAAATTGCAGTTAACACCCAGAGGTAACAGCGTGGAATGGTGCTGGCGCCATGTTTTCTGCCGCGTCTAAATGAATGAGAAACGGTGCCGCGCACTGTTCCTCACTCCAATCAGAGCCTCCGTGGCAAAATTATGGGGTTCTGATCGGTTAACATGGCAGCTGGAAGCTTTGTGAAGGCTTTCATCGCTGCCATGTTTTTGGTTTTACTATTTGATCGAGCACCCTAGTGGGGAAGCACCCTAGAGGGACTCAAAGTTAAAAAATTAAATCAATATTAAAAGTTCAAATGAGTCCCCTTTTGCTATTTTACAAATAAAAAAAAGAAATACTAAAAAAGTTATACATATTTGGTATCGCTTGAAAAAGTCCGATCTATTAACAAATAACAAGTATAGCTGTTCACTTTCAAAGCTCCCTTACAAAGCTGCCTCCCCGAGCTGCAACAGAGAGCTTTCGGGAGGTGATAGCGTAATCTAGCATCCTCATGAGCAACATCTGAGCTTAATGTAAGTATTAGCATTGCAGTGATTACAAACTGCTGGTAGTAACTCGTTCATAAAATCGGCCGCTACAACCCTTCCGGGTTCAAACAGTTAGGCCATGTTCACACGGCTTAAAATGGGCCATATCTCGGTCCGTAATTACGCGCCAAAGTGCGCCAATTACGGGTCGAAAGCGGCCCACTCATTACGGTAATTCACAGTTCTCATAGAGAACTATGGATTACGTCTCCTCTCCCCGCCCGGGAAGCCGCCGGGCGGGGAGATAATTGACATGTCACTTTCTAGCGGCGTATACGCGCCGCTAGCAGTGATTGTCTATGGGCTGGCGAAGTGCCGGCCCCCGCTCACTCCCCCGCTCCCGCCCCGTCCACACGGCATAATTGTGGGGCGTAATTACGCCCTGCAAATACACCGTGTGAACATAGCCTTATATATCATGAAGCCGTTTGTAAAGTTGTTTGTAAAGTCGAATTATCAACAAGGACTGTAATTATAATTATACCTGTATACATTCATTTAAGCCGTTATCTTTATGTAATTTAAAATGTTATTCAATTGACAATTAACAAAAGCCTGCGCATTATAAAGCACGGACCTCTGCCTAATGCCTTACTTTCTTGATGAAGCTGAACATGTGTATCAGCAAAACGCATTGTTTTTCAACCCCTTTTTCACAGACTTTCACTCAGAGGTCTGACTTATTTTATACTTCTATCAGTGGCTAAACCTTTTATACAATAAAAAAGTTTAACAATTTGGGATTTCAATCGGCACAGCCTTTTCTGAATCTAAGACCCCTCAGATTCTCCTATCATTTTTCCTTGTGATCCACACTAGTGAAATAAAATTTTATATTCAACCATCGAGGACCAGAGGTAGTACATCCACGATTCGAGGAGATGGGATCAGCAGCCTATTATATGCTCAAGCAAAATCACCATAAGGTGAGATTTCTATTATATATATATATAATAAAAAAATATTTGCACTAGGAGTGCGATTTGGCGTCTGTTGCTTTATATCTTTTAGTACAAGCTTTTTCATATAGTCCTATATATCAAAGAGTTGAGCTTGTCTCCCTCTATCATATAACCCTATATATCACAGAGCTCAGCTCCTCTCCTCTATCATATAACCCTATATATCACAGAGCTCAGCTTCTCTACTCTATCATATAACCCTATATATCACAGAGCTCAGCTTCTCTCCTTCTATCACATAATCTATATATCACAGAGCTCAGCTTCTCTCCTCTATCATATAACTATATATCAAACAGCTCAGCTTCTCTCCTTCTATCATATAACCCTATATATCACAGAGCTCAGCTTCTCTCCTCTAACATATAACTCTATATATCACAGAGCTCAGCTTCTCTCCCTCTATCATATAACCCTATATATCACAGAGATCAGCTTCTGTCCCTCTATCATATAACCCTATATATCACAGAGCTCAGCTTCTCTCCCTCTATCATATAACCCTATATATCACAAAGCTCAGCTTCTCTTCCTTTATCATATAACCCCATATATCACTGAGCTCAGTTTCTCTCCTCTATCATATAACCCTATATATCACAGATCTCAGCTCCTCGCCTATACTATAACAGAGCTTAGCCTCTCTCCCTCTATCATATCCTGATCTCAGATTGAACAGCATAAACCACCTGCTGGGTTCTCTTTAAAGGGGTTTTGCCAGGACATGCCTTATCTGCTGAGCTAAGAGAGAGAGACAGACAGAAAGAGCACAGAGCCGTGCATAAGGGATCCCGTGTGCAATGTTCACTCAAATAATCAAACTACAACTTGTGGATTATGTATACAAAAGACAACACCTTTTCTCCACAGCAGCTTGAAAGCTTCTTCATGTTCTCTGTCATCAGATAAAGCAGGGATCTACTCAGATAATCACACTACAACTAGTGGCTTCTGTATACAAAAGACAACATATTTCTACCCGGTGCTTTGAAAGCTTCTGCAGCTCAGTCTCATCAGATAAGAAGCTTTCTCTGCACAAGCCCGGCCAGCAGCTCTTGTCAGGTCGTATCTAATAGAAGCTTTGAAGTAACTAAGGGCAGGTAAGGCAGCCTGTAACTCTCTCAGGCTTCACTATTTTTAATCACATATATTTAGAAAAGTGATTAAATACCCATTTTGGAGAATCCCACGTCAACATTACATCGTGGCAAAACCCCTTTAAGAAAGGCTGTGTAAGTGATATACCTGACCCCACCTTGGACTTTTGTAAAATGGTGTAGTTGAGACGAACTAAGCTTACCATATGATGTGCACCAGGAATTGATGCATTAAGGTGCTGCTTCTATACCGATTCTCTACTAATATATTATGTAGTTGTTTTTTTTTTCTTGAGCAGCATGCCATCCTAGAAATTACAAGGCTGGCAGCGCTTCACACGCTATCTAGGACATACTTTCTACATGAAATAAAAGATGACAAGTACAGGAGATTTCACTGGTGCTCTGCTGTCTATCACCTGCACAAGCCATCTGCACCTTGTCTATTAAACAAGGAGCCACAGTCTTTCATTCTAAAGTCTCACATAGGAAGGTTAACCAAGTATGACACTTTTTTCCCATGTCTTCACTGTATTTCATATTTGTTAGCACATAATTATCAAGAAACATTGCAATATTTTACACATCACATGCCTGAAAACACAGTTTTATGAAATTCATTACTCTACTTCCCATCCCCTGATAGATGTAGCTTCAGATATGGAGAGCATTTGTAATCATCAAGTTCAAGGTGATAATGAGATGGCTTTACGTTTTGTAATTTTCTGATGGATTCTGCATATTCAGAGCACTTAGTCCATGTTGCTTGTCTTTTAGGAAATATTGCCTGGTAACAAGAACATGAAGAAAATCTCATTTTTTAAAATGTATTTGTGTTTTTCTGTGAAAACTCACAGGTTTTAATGCAAAACATCTCAGAAAATGTTGCAGAAAATTTTGAGGAGAAGCCTTTGGATTTCTGCCAAACAGTTTCATTTTATAACAGTAAAATTGAGATTTTGTCCTTGTTTTGGACAGATTATCCTCATGTTAATCTATGTGCTGTTACTGGATACAATTTTTGCATCAAATCCACGTGTAAATTGTATCATTAAATGATACTGGCTCGCTAGGAGAGAGGCTGTAGATGGGGCTTAAAATGGGTAAAGTTCCTCATTGGAGAGAGATACAATGTAGGTGTGTGGAGACCTATAGACCTTGGTTACTCCAATGAAATTTAAAGGGGTTTTCCCCATCATGCACCATCAAAAGGATATGCCATCATAGTTTATGTCTGGAATGGACCCCAGAAGTGTTGTCTCAAAATGGAGAGTTGGTCACACTTGTGCACAACTCTCCATTCTATTCTATGGGAGTTCTGAGTACATCCAAACACACCGCTGGGCTGTACTCAGAACTCACACAGAAAAGAATGGAGAGTTATGTGCAATCTTGACAGTCTCCATTCTGATATTTTCGATACTTTCGAAGGTCCATTCCTAAGATAGGTGAAAGTCTTATTGATATGAAATCAAAGTGCATGGTGGCAACACCCCTTTAAGTATATTCAAAAAGGCTCATGGGATAAGAGCTGGGACTCTCCCCAATGAGGAACTTTAGCCCTTTTTGTCTAGAGTCTCTAATTTAGCAAATTAGTATTCTACTCTGTACTAATGAAGGGAAAACACCCAAAAACCACTGTCTGCACATAATTAACTAGTACAGCATTAATTCCATTCACATTTCAAGGCTCAGTGGGTCGGATGTGACCTGAGGAACACTACACCCAATAGGTGGTGCTGTAGAGTCCCAGATCTTTTTCCATGATCCTTTCTGAATATATTTCATTTTACTGGAGCAACCAAAGCTTATAAGTCCCCACACACCTACAACCTCAATTCCAAAAAAGTTGGGACACAACAAATTGTGAATAAAAACTGAATGCAATGATGTGGAGGTGCCAACATCTAATATTATATTCAGAATAGAACACAAATCACAGATCAAAAGTTTAAACTGAGAGAATGTATCATTTTAAGTGAAAAATATGTTGTTTCAACATTTCATGGCGTCAACAAATCCCAAAAAAGTTGGGACCATGCCGTTTTTACCACTGTGTGGCATCCCCCCTTCTTCTTACAACAGTCAACAGACGTCTGGGGACAGAGGAGACCAGTTTCTCAAGTTTAGAAATAGGAATGCTCTCCCATTCATGTCTAATACAGGCCTCTAACTGTTCAATCGTCTTGGGCCTTCTTTGTCGCACCTTCCTCTTTATGATGCGCCAAATGTTCTCTATAGGTGAAAGATCTGGACTGCAGGCGGCCATTTCAGTACCCGGATCCTTCTCCTACGTAGCCATGATGTTGTGATTGCTGCAGAATGTGGTCTGGCATTATCTTGTTGAAAAATGCAGGGTCTTCCCTGAAAGAGATGACGTCTAGATGGGAGCATATGTTGTTCTAGAACCTGAACATAGCTCTCTGCATTAATGGTGCCTTTCCAGACATGCAAGCTGCCCATGCCACAAGCACTCATGCAACCCCATACCATCAGTGATGCAGGGTTCTGAACGGAGCGTTGATAACAACTTGGGTTGTCCTTGTCCTCTCTGGTCCGGATGACATGGCGTCCCACTGTTCCATAAAGAACTTCAAATCATGACTCATCTGACCACAGAACAGTTTTCCATTTTGCCACACTCCATTTTAAATGACCCTGGCCCAGTGCAAACGGCTGAGCTTGTGGAGCTTGCTTAGAAATGGCTTCCTCTTTGCACTGTAGAGTTTCAGCTGGCAACGGCGGATGGCACGGTGGATTGTGGTCACTGACGATGTTTTCTGGAAGTATTCCTGAGCCCATTCTGTGATTTCCTTGACAGTGGCATTCCTGTTTGAGGTGCAGTGACGTTTAAGGGCCTGGAGATCACGAGTATCCAGTAGAGTATTACGGCCTTGACCCTTAGGCACAGCGATTGTTCCAGATTCTCTGAAGCTTTGGATGATGTGATGTATGGTTGATGACGATAATTTTAAAGTCTTTGCTGTTTTACGCTGGGTAACACCATCCTGGTATTGCTGCACTATCTTTCTGCGCCACAATGGTGGAATTGGTGATCCTCTTACATCTGTGGAATTGGTGATCCTCTTACCATCTTGGTGGAATTGGTGATCCTCTTACCATCTTGGCTGCAGAGAGACACTGACACTCTGAGTAGCTCTTTTTATACCTAATCGTGTTGTCAATTCACCTAATTAGTGTTGATTGGTCTTCCCGCTGTTCGTTATATGCTCAATGTCATTTTTCCAGCCACTTATTGCTACTTGTCCCAACTTTTTTGGCATTTGTAGACACTGTGAAATTTGAAATCAACATATTTTTCCTTTCAAATGTTACATTTACTCAGATTACTTTTGATCTGTGATTTGTGTTCTATTCTGAATAAAATATTAGATGTTGGCATCTCCACATCATTGCATTCAGTTTTTATTCACAATTTGTTTAGTGTCCCAACTTTTTTGGAATTGTAGTTGTACATGATGCTTCTTTCTAATAAGGAACTTTGCCCCTTTTGAGCCAAATCTAGAGCTTCTCATCAGTATTCTACAACAGGTAGATGGGCTGGGAGTAACTTAGTAAGGTCCTGGTAGGTTGTCACAGGTATGTAGAGCCATGCTAACTGCATCCCACAGCTGCTGGAAGGTGCATGGCATAGGATCCATAGAGTGAACATGATGATCAAGGTGGTTCTACAGATGCTTAATTGGGTTTAGTTCAGAGGAATTAGGAGGCCAGGATAGCACTTGAAAGTCTGGGTCATGCTCTTTCAACCAATGTTGGACATTTCTAGCTGTGTGACATATCATATTATCTTGCTAGAAAATCCCATCCACAGCAGGGAGGACAATCAGCATGTATGCGTGTATCTAATCTGCAAAGATGGATTTATACCCAATTTGGTTGAGTGTGCCTTCCACATGGATGAGGGGACCCAGAGAATGCCAGGAAAACATTCCCCAGACTATAGAACTGCCAACACTAGCTTGTGATCTTCCAGCAATGGTTGCAGGGTGTGTGTTCTCTGATGTTTTCACCTGATGCGCCAACATCCATCTGTTCAGTGAAGCAGAAAACATAGCTAATCTGAGAAGGCAACCCTTTCCCAATTCCAATAATGCCATAAAAATCAAACCCTTATTCTAGTGATACAACTTTGTTAGCAGAGGTGAGGTGACCATCTGTCTGCTTTAGAGCCCCATATGCAGTAGGTTTTGCTGAACTGTCGTTTTTAGACACACATCTGGAAGCCTACCAGATCATTTTGGTGGTTTGTTGTTCCTCCCTCAGGTACCTTTGCAGCTGATATTCACCTCTCACATCAATAGCAAGAGGTGCTCCCGTTTTTGTTGCTTTTTTGCTTTTTCGCAATTGTGTCCACTCACAATGCTTTCTTTTTTTTTTTTTTTTTTTACCACAACAGCACACGAAAAGTTCACAAGCTACACAGTTTTCGAAATACTGCCACAATTGGCCTGTAAGACAATAAATCATCCCTTTTTGCAATTGTAATAAATGCCCCTTTTACCCATGACAGTAACGAGTAATATGTGCAGACAGCCTATCACACACACATTATACACACAACACAACTTCCTTCATGACGTACAGGCTTCTAATGTCAAATGTAGGAAGTGGTCATAATAATATGATTCAATTGCATATATTTTAGCAATAAAATGAACTTTGGTGTTCTACTGAAGACAGGGCAGAAGGGGGAAGCTATGACAATTGAGAGTAGGAGGGAAATTGTCAATCTCCTAGATCTGACAGAGAAGATTGATTTATATATTTCTAATATGAGACAAGATAGGTTCAAAGGAAAAAAAAAAAAGCTTTAAGGGAGGTGAGCAGGCTTACCCTTCTGGTGAGATTTTTTATTATTCTATAGACAGTTACATCACTTTCTTCTTAAACTATGAGTTGGACCTCTCTGGTGATGTGCTAACCAGTTGGTGAGGCCTGTGTTAAAATGCAAAGTGAGTTGGAAAGAAGAAAAATGTTTATTCTAGTTAGTTACAAATTAATAGACCTGGCGGCAGGTAGCTATTTATGGTTTAACTTCTGATCCCTGCCAGGATACTGATTTACAAATCTTATGTGTCAGATCTATCTGCTATACTACATATTTATTAAGAAATAAAATTAACAAATTGTATTTGTGATGGCACTGGTCTGTTGATCCAGGGCAAAAAGGTATTTACAGCCAAATGCAGCCATACTGATTGGTCGGCGTTTCATAATACAGATGGACAATGACCCAACACATAAACCCAAGGCAAGCCAGGAGTTTATTAAAGCAAAGAAGTGGAATATTCGTGAATGGCCAAGTCAGTCACTTGATCTCAGCCCAATTGAGCAGCATTTCACTTGTTAAAGACTAAACTTCAGACAGAAAAGCCCACAAACAAACAGCAACTGAAAACCACTGCAGTAAAGGTCTTACAGAGCATTATAAAGGAGGAAACATAGGGCGACATGTATGAACAGGGCTGCGGCAGATATCTGGCATCTTTTCAGCGCAGCCCCGTTCGATACATGTTTAAATGTCCCACATGCCACTCCGGGGCACATTACATAGCGCTTGCGGTGCTTTGTAATGCGCCCAATTTCTGCGGCATATGGGAGGCGGGGCGCACTAGAAACCATAAGAAGCTATAGATTTATAGCTTCGCTACGGCATTTCTAGGCGCATCACAGTTGGAACAGGTAAACCACTTTCAAAGTGCCTGAGCCAGAAGTGTCGTCTGAGCGCTAGACACCCCCCCATTTGGCAACACCCAGATAACAGGCTTAGCAATACATTTCTAGAAGGAGTAACAGATGAGCAGCACAAAACACAGTCTTCTGAGAAGATGTTCCAGAATTATTATTTTACAGGGAACATAAGTGTTTACTAAACTAGTCATGACAGGAACAGCCACAGGTCCTCTTTAAATCTTTTAAAAAAATCTCTATATTGGTCTACTTACTTCCTCTTGTTCTGTAGAATGCTGGATGCAGGACATGACAGCATATCCAATGTGACAGGTTCCCTTTAACATTAAAACTTGACATAAACTTTGAACACTGCTTTTACTATATAGATTCCTGCACAGTGTATATTCTACACAGTCAAGTCCCATTATTATGACCACTCCCTGCTTTTGAAGCCAAAGGGGGGATTTATCAGGGATGATTATTAGCTTTAAGGTCGGGGTAGTAGTATTTCTAAAACTGCCAAGTTTGTGAACTGTTCACAAGCTGCTGTGGTGATAGAATATCATGAGTGGACAAGTGACACCAGTGCGAATAAGTAACTTGGAAACTGCAGCGCACCATATGCCATTTATATGGGGGTGTAAGTCAGCTAAAAAAAAAAAAAGCTATGTAAGGGCATACCAACATGCTACAGTCGAGTAGCTCACCACCAAAATCTACCAGGGGGCTACCAGGTGTGTGTCTAAAACAACCGTTCAGCGAACTCTACTATGAATGGGGCTCTAAAGCAAACAGATGGTCACTGCACCTCTTCTTAGAAATGGGATATTGGCAGAAAAAGCTTACATTTTCATGGCAGTACCAGAAATGGACTTCTGTTGATTGACAAATGGTTGCCTTCAGCCAGGAGTCAGGTTTTTTGGTCCATTAAATAGACAGACAATAGGGTGGTGAGAAACATCAGAGAACAAACACTGTGCAACTATTGCTGAAAGAATACAAGCTGGTGCTGGCAGAGTTATGGTCTGGGAAAGGTTTTTGTGGCATTATCTAGCCCCACTTATCCATGTGGCAGGCACTCTCAATCTATTTGCGTATAAATCCATCCTTGCAGATCACATACACATACAAGTTGATTGTCCTCCCTGGGGCAGATGGGATTATCCAGCAAGATAATGTGACATGTGTCACATGGCTAGAAATGTCCGACATTGGTTGTGAAAGCATGACTTTCAAGTACAACCCTCGTCTTCTAATTCACCAGACTTGAACCAAGCATCTGTGGGACCACCTTGATTGTCATATTTACTTTATGGATCCTTCCCCACATACCTTCAGCAGCTGTGGGATGCACTGCAGTCAGCAAGGCTCCAGATACCTGTGACAACCTACCAGGACCTTATTGGGTCACTCCCCACCTGTCTAGCTGCTGTCTGTGCTGCACATGACGATTACTCTGCAAATGATCTGGTGGTCATAATACTGTGATTCAATCTTGAATGTCATAATTCAACATTATGTAGGATTATAATTTGGAAAATATCGGTCTGGTTAAAATAAATAAATATTCGATTATAATGTATATTGAAATGTGCAATAAAATATACAAAATATAGTCTACATTGAGCATGCTAAATACAAATCTATTCAGTGTCACACATTGTTTCATTGAGGTAAATCATTGTGATACAGTATATAAATGTTGTTAAATATAGTAGCTGATATGAAAGCAAGGGCAATGACTCATTCTGTTACCTTATATACTGGTGTAATCAACAACAATGCGCAGCAGAGAACAACACAAAATGCTGAAAACATCCCAATATATCTCACTCCTATCATAGGCTTCAAATTGAGCAAAATTTTATAAACACAATGAAGAATAAAACATCACAATTTTATAGCACAAGACATAAAAAAGATCTTTTTTCAAGTAATGGAATCAAAGCTATATTTAATAAAGGACGTCATAGCTTCAGGTCTCCCTGGAAACCAAAACTTCTATTCAGATCCAGTTATTGAACACATACACTTGTTTCCATATGAATTAGTAACAGACTAATGGAACACTTATATAGAAGCATTAAATATGTCAGTCAATATGCAGCACTTACTACTCGTGTAACTGTGTAAAGTCTGACAAATATATTTCTAAGAAGACAGTTTTTATTTATATCCACATCAGAATTATATGTGAACTCTGCAGCATATCCACAGCCAAATCCGTATGTGTTCCATGCAGATTTCTATTTACCGTGGATTCACCCTTGCTACATTTCACAAAGCATTATGGGAAAGGAGCTGAGAAGCTCTAGCGCCCTCTTTTGGATGTAACAAATCCTCAATTTGTTTTTGACCCACTGGATCTTTGGAAAGCAAGAAGGGATATCTAGCCAAGCCAGCATCACTCATCTACAGACAGGCTGTTTCGGGGTGTTTGCCCCTCGTCAGTACAGAGCAGAGCGATGCTAGCTTGGCTGAGTGGGAGGCTACATTTACTACTGCTACATTGAGATAGTAGCGAAATCAGAGTGAGCATCCTGTGGATCTGAGATTTGTAAAATCTTATCCACCTGCCTGATTCTATAATCCATTGTAGATTTTTCCTGCACAAATTTACATTTAAAATCCGCATTATTTCTGCCACATGTGAATTTAGCCCTATTCAACAGGGCTGCCATAATTAATCTCAGAGCCCCTTAAAGCTGCAGCATCTGAGCCCCGTGCCCGTTACCAGTACCTGTCTTGCAACATTTATAATATACTGACGGCCAAATATTTCTGAGATGTACTACAGCTAGCCCTTTAGTTGGGTTCTACCCCAAAACACCAACACTTTACTGTTAATTGATCACACGTAGACTTGATATTATACAGTGTTTCTTATTTGTTGCTTATCATTCAACAGTGCAAAGTCTTTGGGTGCTCTCATACAGTGCGTTTTTAAAGTGCAGAAATGCACAGCAATAAAGGCAGTTTAATGCTGGGCATTTCTACAAGAAAAATGCACCAAAAGCTCACTGTGTGAAAGCACCTTATTCATATATTCACAAAGTTAAAATATATATTGGGAAATTAGAACTTGTGGTAGGTCAATCCATTAGTAATTGTTCTTCAAATGGCGTCCATAAGGGTCCTCAGGTATCCATACATGGGATTGTATAACGCTGTCAGCACGCTGAACTAAGCAGCAGCGACATCTCAGAAGTTCCTACTCCCTTTCTGGAGCATATGTGGCAGATGTGATACTCATCATTAAATACCCATTAACATATCACATGATAGGCTTTACCGATCCATATAATACAACATTACATTCTGAAAGATACAAATAAGTTACAAATACATTACAAGAAAGATGTCAAGCTCAAAGTTTCATTAAGCCCTTTTGGCATTAATGAGTCTGTAAGGGGGGAGAGCTCCCC
Source organism: Phyllomedusa bahiana (assembly GCA_025379985.1). NCBI lineage: Eukaryota > Metazoa > Chordata > Amphibia > Anura > Hylidae > Phyllomedusa > Phyllomedusa bahiana. Next base: position 160,992 of record JAODAL010002121.1, on the reverse strand, counting down.
TTTGAATAGTATTGTTATCCTACTTTCTTAAATGAAAGTGTGTGGTTATATTGTCACGTCCCTCTCTTGTCTGTGTTCGCCTCCTCTTGTTGTGCAGTCTCTGTGTACCTGTCTGTTCTGTCTGTGTAGTGTACACATTGGTGGCAATATGCAGGGGTTGTTCTGTTATAGGTTCAGCTCTTCTGCTGTTTAGTTTGGTGGTGGAGTGCAGCGCAGCCAAACTGACTAGTGGGAGTGGTGAATCCCGTCAAAAAAGGAGTCAGAAGGCGGGGCCAGGGCTCTCAACTGCCGTTTTGTTGGGAGACACAGGGAGTCAGTTGGACAAGAGAAAAAGAGGAGACACCATTAAAGAGTGATTAACAAAAAGAGGAAAACAGGAGAATATAGAAAGCTCAAGGGAAGTAAAACATGTAGTTGGTCTTGCATTTTCTGTCTGGAATATCAACCTCTATTACAAGGACTCTCGGACTCTCATATATGCTGTGATCCACCAGTTGTCTACTGTTGCTATATTTCACTAAGAAAGGCAAGTCATGCTATAAAAGAATAAATAAAATTGAATAAGTAATTCTTGTGTTCAATCCTTATCCATAGATATTTTACAAGTCCATCTTATGGATCTAGAATGTCTCGCCTTAAAGCAGTCTGAAACCCATCAAGTTTAAAAAACCTCCCTTCAGCCATTATAGAAATAAAATAATAAAAGAGTTAAAAATAATTGTTGTCACCAAGATTGCATTTTTTTAGTCATTTTTAATCCCCAAATAATTGGAAAAAAGAGTGATCAAACATGCATCCCAAAATGATACCAATAAAAACCACTCTTTAGCCCACAAACAACATGCACTCACTCAGGTCCATAGATTGGAAAATTAAAAAGTTATTGCTTGTAGAAAAGGTCATTACAGAGCAAATTTAAAAAATAAAAAAGTTTTTTTTTAAAGTACTAAAACATAATGAAAACGCTAAAGATAATGAAAATGCTAAATACCAACCTTCAGAATATATAGCATGTCGTTTATACTCAACAGTGAGCTACATAAAATAAACTCCCCACATAAATGGATCAATCACACTTTTTTCAAAAATCCCCGCACATAGAATTTTTTGGGGGTCCAAGTATATTTTACCATCAGTAGTACTATTTAAAAATACATCTTGTCCTGCTAAACATAAGCACCCCCGCAGATAGCCCTGCCTACATGCTGTTATTGACTGTGTTCTACCTCTTCACAGTTAGGGTGTGTTCACACTTTTTTTGTATTGTATTGTATTGTGTTAATCAAATCAAAAAAACATACCAAAAGCATGGTACGTTTTTGGATACGTTTTAAAACAGATCAAGAATTGACATGTCACTTCTTTGAAAAAAAAAATGTATGTAAAGACCTATTTAACAAACGCCATGTGAACATACCCTAATTGGTAGAATCAGCAGCAGGTGGGCAGTGCTCACAACTTCTCAGGAATTGAGTAGGCTCATCTCTGGCAGAGCAGGCTGTAAACTGCCACATTTGAGTAGTAAATTACTCTGAAACTAATGTCTTTATAGAATAAGGTACACACTGCTAGAAACAGCATGTCTAGCTTATGCTGTTCTCAGCAAGGATGGCACAGGCTAAATGACAGGTTTCCTTTAAAAGAGTTTTCCCATCTGGCTGTTTCACAGCCAGCTCCTGGCTCCCACTTCCTGTTCAGGTTGTTGGTGGTTCAACAAGAGTGTTTGACAGAGCAAGCTCCTAACAGCCAACTTCAGGCTCCCACTTCCTGTTAAGACTGTGCAGTTCTACAGCAGTGACTGAAATTTCAGCTCTGCTATTCCCAGCTGAGCCTGTTAGAGGGACATTGGCTTTTAGCAGCAGGGCACAAGGCTATAGAGCTCTAAGGGGTTAAAGTTTGTCAGTAAGAATGATAAACCAGCTCCTGTACTGCTGATAAGACACATCAGGGATTGAGCTCATTATCCTGGCCCAGAGAGGTGTTCGGTAACCTAGGAAACCTTCTGTGAACAAGAAGGGCATAATAACTGTTCTGACTCTAAAATGAAGCAAAATCAGGACAGCAATGTATTTGGTAATAGCTTGATTTACCTTTGCCTACATGTTTAAATGAGTGTTTTAACCATGCAGTTTCCATAATGTTTAAAACTAATGAAAGTGATGGGAATACCCCTTTAATATTCTCTAGTTATCCACCATTTAGTTTGTGTGCTTTTTGAACCATTTTCTTTCTATTGGTTTCTTTCACTGAATCCTTTATTTAAATATTAATTAAGCAAATAATTTGAAATTATTTAAAAATGTATTCATACTCTTTCTTAATTGTATATGTTTGTTACATGTGTAGATATTTATAGATGTTTATTCTGAAGTTTATTTATTGATATCCAGTTTATCTCTTGTATTTATTTATTTTTATGGCATTACATTTTTCCTCAGAGGCCACATTTTGTATTGATTCCCCCTTTGATATTTTATATATTAATTTTTTTAGTACTGTTGTTATATTAAAGGGGTTGTCTCACTACAAGGATTGCTTTTTTTGTTCAAGATCTTGCAAAAACAAGTCACTTTGCAATATATGTCCATTAACAGTGTCCTACCTATTCCTAGATATCCCCTCTTGTATGGGCTGCAACAGCTCCTCAGGTCACTATAGCTACAGACCTGTTCAATTTCTCATGATAGGCTGCCAGCACTGGTTGCTATAGGTACAGACCTGGCTTCTACTGCAGCCTAGTAGAAGCCAGTAAACACGCCCCTGAATTCAAAATGAAACCAAGAAACAGGACTGAGGTAAGATGAATCAATGTAGTGAGACAAAAATGTACTTTTAAACTTTTTTATTTTGTTTTTTTGTGGGTTTGTGGGTATATCTCATATTGGATTTAGTGTATTTAGTTTTCCACCCCATGCAATATTTTATGACATTTATGACATGTAGATAGCTGTGTGTTCTCAGAAATCCCAAAGAACGTAGAGAAGTTTGGGGGCCCAAACAATTTCAGGTTCAAGAGATAGGACCAGCACCTATCATTAATGGCATATTCTATTGTTATGCCATACATTTCTGCAATGAGAAAACTCCTTTATATGTAAACAAGAGCATCTGAATGACGGTGATGTGTTTTCGTTGTGGTTGAATAATTTTCTTCAAAGCAGTCTGGCTTTTTCAACGCTCCAAATATACACTAATACCGTGTTTCCCCGATAGTAAGACACCCCCGATAGTAAGACGTAGCGGGGAGTTTAGGGACGTTGACTAATGTAAGACGTACCCCCAAAGTAAGAAGTAGTAAACTACGTTGTCGGCGCTTGGGCGCTGCGATGGCCCGGGCGCCGACAGGGACGCTTCAGCTATATGCGACTCCTCAGGGAGCGCATATAACTGAAGGCCGAGTGAGCGCACAGTGTCCCGGCGCTGTGCTGGCCCGGGCACTGTTCGCGATTCCTTCACCTATATGCGACTCCTCCGGAGCGCGTATAGGTGAAGGGATACCACTGCGGGGGCACAGAGCGAGCGCTCCGTGCTCCGCAGTGTACTCCGGGCGACCGCAGACTCGCTGCTGTCCGGAGCTCCCGGCACAGGCAGCGTGCATGTCATCACGCTGCGTGCGCGGCCTGATGATGTCACCCGCCTGTGCCGAGAAGAAGATAGAGCAGAGCGGAGAGCGCGGGGATCCAGGTAAGTGATTGTTTGTTTTTTTATTTTGATATTATTGCCTACAGCCTGCCTATATCTGCCTACAGCTGCCTATACCTGCCCTATACCTGCCTACAGCTGCCTATGTCTGCCCTATACCTGCCTACAGCTGCCTATACCTGCCCTATACCTGCCTACAGCTGCCTATACCTGCTTACAGCTGCCTATACCTGCCCTATACCTACCTACAGCCAGCCCTATACCCTGCCTACAGCCTGCCCTATACCTGCATATGGGGCCATATACCTGCCAATATAAGACATACCCCGAAAGTAAGACATAGTGGGACTTTTGGGGGTAAAAAGAATGTAAGACGCTGTCTTACTTTCGGGGAAACACGGTATGTTACATGTTAAAATGTTACTGGCTTCATGTTAACTTATCTCTAGTGTGTATTTGTGTCTTTGAAAGAGCAAATTCAAACTGTATTTTGTTTTAAATGTCCTCATCAAATCCCACCTAGATCCTTCTTTATGTCCTCCCCTTTAACTTACTTGACCCCTCCAATCTTTCCTGCTGTCCTGTATCTGGTTAATTCACCTTTTTCTACACACACTTTTACTGCCACTCCTTTTCGTCTTCATTATCTTCCTATTCCTAAATACTAACAATTACTAACAATTATCTACAAAACTGTCTGCAGCTTGTACCCTCCAAAAATTTCTGCCCTAATCTCCTTGTATCTTCCCAAATATAATCTCTACTCCTCAAATGACCTTCTTTGAAACTTTTTCCCACCACCTCAGACTCTCTCCCACTATCTCCCACCAAAGCAACCTGATAACCTTTCAGAAAAGCTTCAGACCTGCAACAACCTCTAGTGCATAAGGGATTGTTCACACAGCGTCTTTGGATCCGATTTTGGATCCATTTTGGATCTGAAAATTGCATCCAAAAATGCAGCGTTGATCGGATCCTAAAGGGATAAAACACATATCCAACATGCAGCTGTGTGTTTGGATATGTGTTGGATGCAGCAGGATTGCACCCTATAGTTTTAAATAGGGCTCTTGCTTCGTCTTTTGGACTTTGAATGCTACCACCAGGCAGCGGCTTTTCAAATATTGAACCCCTGGAGGGCTGGCATAATACAATAATTCAGCAATATGGATAGAATAAAATACAAAATTGTGTAAATGACAGTACATTGGCCCCCCAAGTTACAATGGCCTCAGGATATAATATTTTCAATATACAGTAGTCTCTCCTGGTACACTCTATGGTGAGTGTGGTTTCAAGATACAATGTCCCAAACACTGATCCAGCCAATTACTTGCAAAACCTCTGTATTTGTGAAGTACATACAGTAATTGGCGGTCTAATAGCGCCTCTATACAGTACAGTGTGGTACTACATGTCCTGTTCTGCTCTTTACATAATGAGCGGCTCTTTGGGCACCAGGGGAGGACCACATTTTCTTTATTATCTGGTACATTATCTATGAAGTACATGACCCAAAGAACCTTCAATCCTTAACCTAGAAAGTGATTTCCAGCTTCCAGGATCTTTTCCTGACAGTTATATGTAAGGACTTGCTTTATCTGTATTATTTATCTGTGTTACTTGTTTTTCGTCCGTTTGCATTATGTTGGTGACATTTTGTGGCCCAGGAACCAATTACCAGGTTTCCATAGAGTTATAGTTTCAACATACAATGGTTTCAACAATTAATCATTTCAACATACAATGTTCGTCCCAGAACTAATTAATATTATATGTTGAGGGACTAATGTACACGTGTACTTAAACTTGTATAGATAACAATAGTGAATTGCTTCTCTTTAGTAGTGTGCCTCCTGCACATTACACACCCCTCTCCTTCTGTACCACTCAGCCAAGTCAGCTCGTATTTACTTTATTGCTTGTTTTCATCGTTTTTTCATGTTATGTATTTGAGCCCCTCTGCATTTCATATGTACAGCGTCCTAGAAGTTACAAGTTAATGGCATTTAAAAATAAATAATAATACTACAGTGCTGAGTAATATGTTGGCACAACAAGAAATAACATAAGTAAATAATCATTTTATGTTGTATGTAGTCAAAGAGCCTGTATTGTAACTGTAGCCATTGCAGACGGAGCAGTTGCTATAGGGTTGAGAGAGGTTGAAAGAATATATCTTTTTGTAGGGGATGAGGGCATTCTGCTGTCTAGCTACCATATGGGTTTATTGATGTGTGGCACAATTAATCGCTTTAATTTTAGCTGTTTATGCTGCAGCTTTTGTCTCCTTTCATAAGGTTGTGGGGCCCCATCTTATTTTGCTATTACAAAAGCTAGATCCACGAGTGACTTTCGCATTAATATTTCATGTTTGAATGCAATATTTTCATGGATATCATGTGTGTTTCCAAAGGAGGAAATACAATGAAATCCCCACTTAAACACACGACTGTTACAAACCAAGTTAAAGGGGTTGTCTCGCTACAATGATTGGGTTTTAATTTAAAGATCTTAAAAAACAAGCAGCTTTGCAATATATGTTCATTACAAATGTCCTACTGATTTTGAGCTAGCCCTTTAGTATTACTACATAGCTTCTCAGATTCCTATAGTAGCCGACCTGTTGATCCTTATCTTACTGGCTGTCAGGTCTAAATGACTCATCACCTTTTTGAAGACAGGTCGGAGCAGAGAGCCCCTCCCGCACAAAATGCTTCGTAGTGCAGGGGAGGGGGAAGGGAGGACTCTGGTGTCTGTGTCTGTGCTCCCTGGATTTAACCCTGTGTGTGCCTGCTTCCTCCTGCTCTCTACACAGATAGATGTGGCAAACAGTGACCCTGTTCTGTTACTATAATCATGATGTGTCTTTGGAACTGTGACTATACTAATATTATACAGATCAGGGGGCATGTGAATACTTTATGTTTCCTGTTTAGGGACACATCCTGAGTATAGTAACACTGCCCTTGTTGTTGCTGGAGATGTGGGTGCTTGTAAGCTAAGCAGGGAATATAGGAACACATGCATCCCCTCTGCTCTATTAGCACACAGCTTCATTATTTCTCTTTTACACTCCTAGATCAGCCTCTCCTGTAACAGACCTAGGAAGGCAAACACAGGGTTAACTCTGAGAGCAAACCCCCTCCCCCCCCCCCCCTGTATAGAAGTTACGTAGCTGCCTGTGTGCTGATGGGAGGGGGGAGAGGGAGGGAGAGGGAGCAGAAGAGACAGACAAGCTAGCACGCCCCTCAGTTCAACTTACCAGGGACACTGACAGGCTGAAAGCTCGTAATGAGACAACTCCTTTAAAGATAAAGATATAGATGATTAGTAACTTAAACTAATCACATCATAATATAAAAATGTGATATTAAAAGAATTCATACTGTAGGGCATTTTATATTTTCTTTTGGAAAGTTTTTAAATGGACTCTAACTTTTCAACAAATGTAAACTGCATAAATCAATAGTAGAAGCAAATCTAAGAAACTTTGTAATATATTCTTAAAGAAAATGCTTATATCTGCACTCATCAAGCTTTCCTCTTCTCCTTTGCCTCCATTCAGTCTGAAATAACTATTAAACTTCCCCTCCAGAAGAATAAACTCACTAAAGTATCAGGACACAGCTGCCAATCTTAGTCTATTGTAAAGGTAGGGGGGAGTCTGGGAGAGTGGCTAAGGCATAGAAACGCAGAAAGATACCTCCAAAATGTCTAGAAAGTGTTAGGGTATGTTCACACGGCTTATTTTGGAGCACATTTCACCGCATATTTCACACCGTACTGTGCTTAATACGTGGGGAAATGTGCCCTATAATTACGGTAATCCATAACCCTCATAGAGAACTATGGATTACACCTCCTCTCCCAGCTCATAAAATACGATCGTGACATGTCATTCATGACGCGAGTAATGCATGTCTATGGGGCTGGCGGGCTGCCGGCCCCCCGTGCCTCAGGAGTACGCGCTGACCAGCGCGAGCTCCCGAAACACATGATGTACTGCTGTGCGTACTGTACGCGCTGCAGTACATTGTGCGAACATACCCTTATATCTACCCCAATGCTTGAGTCACAAATCACACTGCTCACTACTGCTTTATAAAGTCCTCCATGTGTGGCTCTAGAGAGGAATATGAATGCTTCTTCTGTGTGTTCAGAGTATAGGATACAGCATAACAGATAGGGTACACCCACCAGCTCTGAAACACCAAAAATTAGAGATGGGGCCATATAAATGTTCTACACGGACAAGCAAAAGGTCTTGAAAGTTTTACTTTCACGGTCCATATCTCACCATCGACTTTGAAAATGAGACTGCCATCATTTTATAGCCAATCATCTTGGCTATCTCATACATAAATTTGACTTGCAAATATTTAGCATATGCTTAGTTATGCAGGTTCTTGGCATATAGCTGCATTGTTACTGTTTTGCTCCTTAAATCTAAATTTCAATTTTGTTAGTGTTTTGTAAATCCTCCTTTGGCTTTCAACACTGAATCCTTCTGGGCATGCTCTCGATCAGATTAAAGCATGTCTGGAATTAAATCTAAACCCAGGTCTCTTCTACATGTCCCCAATATTGGTGCATACTCGTCGACTCACTTGTATATGAATACAACTTTTTTCAACTCTATCCACGAGTGTTTGATTGGGTTGAGGTTTGGGGAATGTGGGGTCCAATCCAGCAGTTCTGTTTTATTGTCATTGGACCGTTTCTCGACATATGCTTTGAGTTGTTGTCCTGCTGGAACACCACATGATCTGACCCATAGTACCTGAATGTACAAAGTAACCCATCTTATAGAATACTCACATATAGCTCAGCATTGAGACCACCATTGATCCTGGTCAAATAGCCAACGCCTCTTAACAGTTTCTTCAATTTCTGGATCCGTTAGTCCACCGTTTCCTTGATTCTTCTAGACCCATTTGCACCCATCACAGCCCGGTCTATTGACTTTCATCTCACCTTCTTTGGGCCACCATTTCAGACATGTTGTACGGTTCTTGCATGTGATACGACTATTCAGAAGCATACTATCCACCTCCACTGCTGTGTTTGCCGCACCAGAACTGATAGTCCTTGTGTTAATTCTGATATTTTGCCTGGACGTCCACTTCTTAGCTTTGGAATAGATGGACGGACATCATTTCATATTCTTCCAGCTGTCATGGCCTCACATGATGCAGTTTAGCAATTTTCTTGGCCGAAAGAGGATGTCATATGAGCTGGATGATGCTGTTTCTCTTTTTTGGGGGAAATCTTCCTTATGGCTGCTTCTCGATTTGAACCAGTGATCTTTCACTTGGGAATCGACCTAATAACACACTGAGCTATTAGGGAATGTGAGGACAGGCTGTAATTTGTAGTAACAAGAAGAAAAAGATTGTCCCACCACCAGGAGCAAAACAGTAACAATGCAGCTACATGACAAGAATCTGCAGAACTAAGCACATGCTAAATAGTTGCAATAGACAAATTTATGCATGAGCTAGCCAAGGATGATTGTCTATAAAATGATGGTAGTCTCACATTAAAACTGTAGTGGATGGTGAGATATGGAGCCTGAAAATCTAAAGTTCAAAACATTGTTACCCTTTTGCTTGTCAGTGTATAATGGTCATAAATACTGTTACTCCTCATGCACACAAATGACAGCTTATCCTAAAAGTTTAGGAATATCTAAAGAATATAGTAACTATGCACATGTTAAATTTGTAAACTGTAGATGCTGTTTTTCTTAAGACAGCTTCCCAAACTGTGAATCAGCTCTCTCGCTTGTTTTGCATCTAGACCTTCCATTTTTTTTCTATTCTGGTTGCATCCAGTTTCGCTCTCTTCTTATGTCACTAGTGGACACCTTTGTACAAAATCTTCAGTTTCTTGGCAATCTGCCACATGGAGTATCCATCATTATACAGAACAACAATAGACTGACATTTATTTAACAAGCTGTTTCATTTGGCTGTTTTTTATCCTAAATGCTACTATGATATCATGCTACTATGATATTATATTCCTTAAATTTTGGCTTTGGATAAAATAAAGCTGCTGTCATTTCAATCAGTGGTAATAATACAAGATTGGTAATATTTTAAAGGGGTTGTTTCCCTTTTAACCAGAAAAAGAGATATGTCTTAAATGGACACCTATTTATCCAAATAAGTGACATGTAATACTATTTTTTAAGTGTAAAAATGCCCTAAGCTGTTCCTAACACTAATTGTGACTTTGGGGGTTTAAAGCCTGTGAAGATCAGTTAATATTTCAGTCAGGAGGTGACTCCACTTTACTACTCAAGGATATTAACATAAAACCACGCTGAGGAGCGGAGCCTCTTGGTTTTCACCCTTTAACCTTTTGTACAGGGATCTGGACTTTACCGCAGGAAACTCCCAGATCCCTGATGTGGACTCCTGCGGTGGCAGCTTATGTGCAGGTAAAGTAGCAGAAGAGCAGACTGGAAGGACAGTCAAAGTGCAGGTCGAATCAGGTGGAATTCTTTCAAGGACACAAACATAGATAACATCACGGCAGGCAATGAACAATAGATCAAAGTTAATGCCGAAGTAGAGAACTCAGAGACAATGCGTAAAATAATTGCTCCAAGTCCTGGATAATACGCCAAAAATTTGGGCCACAAATGTGGGAGGAGCTCCTTTAAATAATCAAAGGTAGTCTTCCATAGACTGAGGGGAAGACAAGTGGTGCACCTTATCCCTTTAAATTCCCTTAGAGTGTATGTGCCTTAGGGAACAGAAGAGATGAGTGCAGTGAACAGAGCTTGCACGGTGCAGTGTGAAGGTAATGGCATGTGCCGGTGACAGTGGGGACGAATCGAGTCATGGCTCAATACAGCCGGTTGGTTCTTATTGAGAGAAAGGTTGTCTAGATGGGACAACCTCTTTTGACTCCAAACTTTTGCACAAAAGTGTACATACATAAACCTATCTATATTACTTGAATAGGTGATCTTCATGTGCTAGATAAGTTCTCGGGGCCATCTTTTCCATTGGGCACACAAGGCAGTTGCCCGGGGGCCCCACAAGTATAGGGGCCCCAATTGGTGTATGCATGTCACAGGAATACAAGAAACATATCCAGGATCCCTTGGTTGACTTTGCTTATTTAACTGTTTGTGTGTTTTTAGGATGTGCAGTTAAAAACCATGGTGGAGAAGGGAGCTAAAGGTTCCCTGCCAGATAGTCTTGTAGGCTGCAGGCTGCCAGTGTCCAGACATAAGTGGTGTGATAATATGGGTGTGCTTGGGGGGACTTGAGGGATGGCTAAGTGTGAGGTCATGTATTTGGGCAGGGCCCACTACAGTGCTCTGCCCAGGGGCCCATAATGCTGTTAAGACGGCTCTGCTAGTTCTAACCCATATTACTTGGTTTTATGATTGGTGCACACAGCCTTTTGAAAGTACGTTATTTTTGTTCTTTAATAAATGTGAAATATTTTTACCATGTTCCGCCTGACAAGACTTACTGTGATCTATGAGCACACAGGTGTCAAAGGTGCATTGCCTTCTGACTAAAGGAAATCTATGCTATTTGTAGCCTACTAGTGATCTTAGACATAGAATTACAAACAACAATGATTTATGAGAGGGGGTGGAAGTCCCTGAACTTTCCTCAGGAATTTTCTTCTGCTATAGAAATGTAAGAATGTGTTTTGCCTTGCTATTCAATGACTATAATTAGCCAGTTAAATGTTCTGTGTATTTGTATAGGAATTGTCATGGTTTTGGCTGTTTGCCATCTGCTATTAGTGTGACATATATAACTACAAGGCATATCCGTTCTGGAACTTGAATGCCAATCTGGTTGGTTTGGTCTCTTCACTCTCATCCCTCTGGGAAGCACATAAAGCTGTACTAAGGGGTCAATGCATTGCATTAGGCTCCAGACTTAAAAAGGATGGTAAAGCTAAGGCATTAGCTCTCCATGCCCTATTGAGGGATTTAGAGAGGAAGATGTCCACGCATTCCAATTTATCAACCATGCGTCGAATTGTTGCAACTCGACAAGACCTTAAAGACTTAGCCACACGTAGAGTGGAGAAGCTTCTTCTCTACTCCAAACAACGGTTTTATGAACTGGGCAATAAGGCCCATACTATCCTTGCTAGGCACTTAAAAGAAAGACTAGTCTCATGGACCAAAAAAATTAGTGATTACTCAGCTCTGTCACAAGAATATCACCACTGGTTCAGTCAAGACAGAGTGCACAGAAACCTTTTGGACTTGAGCAATATGTAGTATCCAAAATAGATATGTCCAAAATCTAGTACTGTAAGATTAAAATTAAAAATGTAATCAATTATCCATTAAAAATGAACAGAGCAAGTCTGTATCCATCTGTAAAGCATTTCACACACCCTTAGGCATAGTAAAAACTATGACTAAGGGCTGTATGTTCCCCAAAACAAATCAGAGATGATACAGACTTGCTCTGTACTGTACATGTCCTGAGGAGCAGTCCAACATCTAGGCTTGAGACATTTTTAAGAGATTCATTTTAAAATTACTGTGTGGTTTCAAAACTCATAAAGCAGTCATAAGAATAGATGTGTAGATGGGTCAAGTATAGCAATAAGCCTACTAGAAAAGTCAATAGTTGTGAATAAATGTGCCTCATGAAGATTAAGCTTCTTGAGAAAGCTTGGCGAAACGCGCGTCGAGGCTATCCCATTTCCTTGGCAGTGCATCTCCTCCATTCCTGTATACACTTGGTAATGTATTGTGTGTGAGAGGTGTGGCATTATTGTATGCCCATCTTGATGTGTCTATATATTATTTAATCACTTGATCTCTAATATAAGACACTTTAATACTAATGTTAAATATTATAGATTATACACCTTAGATAACTTTCTATATTCAGGAATGGTGTGATTTGTATGCCTTGTTTGATATGGGCATTATTTTTAATTGTTTTTAGCCTTAAAGTTGTTCTATTTGTGACATATAAGTTTTTAATCTTTATTATTGAATCTATAAAGACTGTCAATATATATTTCCCTATGACTTTTTTGTCGTTGTATTTTTTTGGGTTAACATGAAGATTAAAGGGAACCTGCGGCCTCTCCTGACTTGTCTATTTTAGTAAATAGTTATATTTCCCATAAAATAACAATTCCCTTAAATCTTGATGTTGTGTGGTTCCTTTATTTCTTCTATTAATTACTAAATTGTCAACTGGGTGCTACTAACTGCGGGAGTGTCCCTGCAAAGTCTTGTCCAATCATTTCCAACAGGGTCAGAATGGGCAGATATATACACCTTTGACAATGGTAACACCCAATTGAGCTTTTAGAATTTTTAGAATTAGAAAAAAGGGAAATGGCACAACACCGTTATAAGAGAGGATGTTCACGAGTTGATATCTTACAGGGAACACAAGGAACAAGGAACAGCCACAGGTGCTTTTTAAGAGATGTTTTCAACTCAGCTTATAATCAGAATGAATGGCAAATAGACATGAACAAATAAATATAATACATTACATTACATGTTACTGAAGCAGGAGATACATCATTTGTAAACTCTGATCTGTGAAAGCCTTTGAATAGAATGGGAAGAGATGTTTTACCTTTCATCTCATAAAAGTGAGTTACCAAATAAAACATGGTACAATTAAATTGTGATATGTATAAACAAAGCAGGACATATGTGTCATTGTCATTTGAGGAAAACCAGTTACGTCACATTGGTCATTTCTTAGCAACCACGGTAAGATTATAGATAGTAAAACTAATGAAAAGTACTAATTAGTACTAAAGTACTAATAGACGTCCAACAATATTACAGTTACCTGAGACCTTTTCAAAGGTACTAAAGCCCATAGACCCCTAACCACTCTGTAAACCGCAAAGACAACTACAACCTAAAGACACAGGGTAGTCAGCTAGTCAAAAGTGAATCATTCTGTTTACACATTAGTAACATATGTACACATACCGGGAGGCCACAAAATGATGCGCATCAGTGAATCCCAGAATTAGCAATGCCACATAAAGGCTCACTATATCTTTGTCCACCAACCCTCACCCCGACTTTAATTTCATGATATAACCTAGCATAGGAGCTGAACTGATAGAATTCCTTAAGGAAATAACCATAATCTGCAACAAAACATAACTATGCATTTTTTGTGCATATGGACTACAGAAAATGTGTTGGGAGATGTATTAGCCCTAATGGATTGGACTAATCTGTGTCCTTAAAACAAAGTGAAATCTGTGTCAAGGATAAACATGGCAGAAATCAAAAGTTGTCCCTCAGATTTCTGACATATATTACCCTGTGTAACTATAACCTAACTGGAGAAAATATATCAGCCCCTCTTACAGCTAAAATCCTAAAAAAAAGTTACATAAAAATGTCCCACATAGGTCTTTCTCTGACTTTATTAGGGTCACAGTGTATAAAATAAATAAATTAAAAAAATAGATCCTGTAGATTATTTGCTTGTCTAAAAGTAATAAATGGACGAGATGGTAAAAATTTTGACAAAGTAGGGTCTGAAAGTAAAATGTAATGTACGGGAATCAGACGGTATTCTGGCGGAAGATCTGACTGGTTTGAAAAATCCGGCGGGTTTAAAAAACGACCGGACAAAATCCGTGCTGTGTAGACTACAGTTTTTTATTGCTGTCTATGGGGCAGAGGTTGTAGTCGGATTTTCGGCGGTTTCTGAAAACCTGTGTTGTGTAGATATAGCTTAAAACTGACTGTGAAAGCAGGCTCTGTGAAACAACATGGTGAGAAAACCCCTTTACAGCAATGAGGAGGTGAACATGATGTTTTTCAGTAATATTCAATCTAGCCCTCTTTTTCTGCTTGTACTTACATCCCCAAAGACTTTGCTTCGTGTCCCATGGCTCCTCACAATGGCGGTCTTATCCATTGGACACACTAAGCAGATTCCCAAGGGCCCTGTGAGCATAGGGGCCCCAGTCGGTCAGAGGTATGGTAGTGATATTTGTTCCATCTAAGCTGGTGTTATTTGGTAACTGTATAACTATCATTTAGAGGTATCATATATAGAAAATTGTATCATAGCTTTTTATATGTATTTATGTAAAATATTTGATATAAATACATTATTTATGGACTGTGGCAATTCTACTGTTTTCCAAGCACACAGAAACAAACCTGCAGCACTCTGCAGATGCCAAGAGACAGATAAACCCTGCATATATGAATTATTTCAAAGAGCATTTCTGCTGCCTGTAGTATAGATGAAATTGGAGACGTATAGTGCACATATTTATTCAAAACTGTGAGGGCCAGTTCATCAACGGCAAAGTGGCCTCAGTTCAATCTCACCTCTTTCGGGGTCTGTCCAGGCCTCCTAAATAAAAGTGAATGAGGGGGCTCCCTTTACTCTTTTGGGGTTTTTAAATTTCCCAAAGGGTGTGCTTGAGTGTGGGAGGGGTTGTGGAAAAGGGTATCTATTTAGGCGGTTTAGGGGATGGCCTGGAGTGATGTAAGTGTTTGGGCTTTGCCCAAGGGCCTATAATGCTGTTAGATAGTCCCAAATTGATCATGAAAACCATGCATCCCTGACCCCAATAGTGAAAATGGATCAATAAACAAATGTTTAAAATTTTTTTAAAAATTTAAAATTTCAAATAAAAAAAAAGGGAAAAATTTAAAAAACCCAAACCCTCGCCAAATTAAAAATTACCCCCTTTTCCCTTTTTTTTTCTCTGTTTTAAATCCCAGCCGGGCCCCCGTTTTAAACCATCACAAACGGGATGCCCTGAATTTCTGGGCCCGGGATGATTCTCATAATTTAAATAGTGGTTTGTAGCTGTGTTTTTGTGGGGTTTTTTCTAAAAAAGTAATTTTTTTTTAACTGAAAGTGTGTGGTTTCTTTTTTGTTTTGTTTTTTTGTGAATTTTTTTTCTTTGTTTTTTTCCCCCAAAAAAATCATGAAAAAACCACAGGTCATGCAAAAAATTTATCCCTAAATTGAATCAATTTGTTTGAAAAGTAAAAAAAAAATAAAAAAAAAGTAATACTACTTGCATTACAAATTGCCGCGGGGGTTAAAAAGGGCAAAACCCTTTTGATTTCGCCTAATTTAAAAATCTGGGGAAAACAGGGCGGGGCGGCAGTTTTTGGGGGCTGAAAGGACCCAAAACTACGGGCCAGCCCCATAATACATGTGCCCAAAAAGGTTGTAGAGAGGGTTTTTGCCCCTTTCAAAAAGTCTGGTCCTGCTTTTTTAAAAGAAAAAGGGTATCTTGCTTAATGGCTAGAAAACAAAGCAAATGATTATTTGGGCAGATCTTTTTTCACTAAGGTTATTTTAAAAACATGGTATTTTTTTTTGGGAGAAAATTCGGGGAAGGAAAAAAAAATTAATTTGTAGGGACTTTTCAAAGGGCCCCAAACAATTTTTGGGAAATACTCCGGGACATAAAGTCAGAACACAGGGGTTTTTAAAACCGGGATTTGGAGGTTTTGGGTGATTTTGGGGTAAAGAGTTCATCAAAAGAACAATTCCCAATAGAGGGGGGGTTTGTTTAATAAACCGGGAATAAAAAATTTGGTTCTCAAAAGCTTGCCCCATTATTCCTATCATTTCCCATAAATTTTCGGATAGGTGTTAAAAAAATTCATAGGGGCCCAAAAAAAGGCCCAAACTATGTTTTAACAGGGAAATTTTTACAGGGAATCAAAGCCCTGCCTTTTACCCCCTTTCCAAGCTGGGGGGTGGCCCAATATTGTAAATTTTAACCAGCCCCTTTAGTAGATCCCATTTAGCTACTATAATTTTTCCTATGTAATTAAAAAGGAGGCCGGGACAAATGTTTGTATTTCATACATGACTTCCCCCCCAGTTATTTTTTTTAAATTCCCAAAAAAGTCAAGATTTTAGCCTTTGTAAGGGCCCCCCTGATGGGTTTGAAAGGTAAACCCCCCTGACTCGAAAGATTTCGTCCTTCAACACTCAAGGAGAGGAAAAAAACCCCCCAGTGGGGGAAAACCCTTGGGGAAACCCCATGGTGAAGGACTCCCCTTTCCCCCTGGGCAAAACCGAGTAAAATGCCAACATTGAATGCGGTGGGTGCAGCAAAAAAATTCCTTTTTTCCCGTGAATGAAACTGACTGGGGGAAAAGTCCGATAAATGCCAATCCATTGGTGAGGGCAGCCCCCGGGCCCCCGGGGATCGGGCTTCCTCATCCTAAAGTGCCCGACCCCTTTGAAGCTGGTGGCCCACCACTCATTGACTGGTTTTCATTTTTCATTTTTCCACTGTGATTGCCCCAAAACCCCCTTTGGGTTCCGGTAAAGGCATTTGACCCCATAATTTCATGTGTTTCGGGGGGAAACAAATGAAAAGAATGAAGATCGGGACTTTCCCCCTGTTTTAACACCCTTATCCACTAGGGAAAGTTTAAAAGAAATTTAAGGGTTTTATTGAAGTGACTAAAACCCAAAAGGAAAGCCAAAAAATCATTCCCCGGGTCCCATCTGTGGGGCCCAAGGGACAGTTTTAACCCTTATCGTAGATCACGGGGTTTACAAAAGAGGGGCCCCCCATATTTCAGGGCTTTTTCGGGGGGGAAAAAATGAAAGGAAAAAAATGAAGATAGACTCTCCCTGCTAAAACCCACCCCAAATACAGCTTTTTAAAGAAAATTTAAGATTACCCAAAGGGGACTGGACCCAAACAGGAAACCCAATAATCCCTTCCGGGGGCCACCCTGCGGTGGCAAGGTGGAATTACCCTTTGTAGTAGATCATTGGTACAGAGATTTGACCTCATCATTTCATGTGTTTTCTGGGGAAAAAGGGAAAGGAGAAAGAATAAAGTTTAAAAATTCCCCCTGGCAAACCCCCTTTTCGGTTATGAGTTTAAGAAAATTAAGTTTTTGAAGTGACTAGAAACCAAAAGGGGAAAGCCCAATAATCATTACCGGGGCCCATCTGGGGGGGCGGGGGGACTGAATTTTCCTTTAGTAAATAACGGGTTACAGGATTCCCCCATCTTTTCTTTCTGTTTCGGGGGGAAAAATGTAAGGAAAAAATGAAATCAGCCCATCTCCCTGCTATAACACCCCAAATTCCCAGAATTAAGAAAATTAAGATTTTTCAAGGGACAGGTTTCCAAAGGGGAAACCCAAAAATCATTACCGGTGCCATCGGGCGTAAAAAGGGTTGGGAAATTTACCCTTTGTAGTAAAAATCCGGTACAGAAGTGACCTTCAAAAATTTATGCTTTTTTTGGGGGGGAAAAAAAATGGAAGGAAAAAGAAAAATTTTTTTAAAACATTCCCTGGCAAAAAACCCCCCTATGCATTATGCAATTAAGAAAATTTAAGGTTTTTTGAATTTGACTAAAACCTAAAGGAAACCCAAAATCAAAACCAGTGCCATTGGGGGGGGAAAGGGGAAGCGGGAATTTTTCCCTTATAGTAATCACGGGTTTCCGAGAGTCCCCCATCATTTCATGCTGTTTCGGGGGGGGAAAATGTAAAAAAAGGGGAATTTAAGATCAGAAATCTCCCGGGCAATAAAACCCCTTTTCAGTTTTAAAGGGAAATTAAGTTTTTTTTAAGGGGACAGGGATTCAAAAGGAAAGCCAAAAATCATTTTCCCGGTGCCATTTTCGAGGAAGGAAACTAAATTTTCCCTTTATAAAATAAAGGTCAGAGAGGGGACCCCATAAAATTTTTCATGCTGTTTTTTTGGGGAAAAAAAAAAAATTTTTTAAGGAAAAGAATAAAGTCAGCATCTCCCTTTTTAAAAACCCCCCCATAAAAATTAAAGGGTCTGTCTACTACATTGATTCATTTATTTTCAGCCCTTTTTCTTGGTTTCATTTTAAATTTTCGGGGGGGCGTGTTTACGGGTCTTCAAATGGGTTTGGGCAGTAAAAAGGGTTCTTAGCTATACAAAAATGCTGGAAGCCTATCATGAAGATTGAAAAGGCTTTGCTTTAGTGCCCTAAAGGGGCCCTTGTTGCACCCCTTTACAAGAGGGGAATTTTAAATAGGTAGGAAACTTTTTAATGGGACAATATTGCGAATTTGGCTTGTTTTTTGCAAGTTTCTTTAACAAAAAAAGGGAATACTTGTAGGGGAGACCCTTTTAAGTAAATGAAGATTATTAAAGGGGAAAGGGAAACCCAAAGGGGGAAAGGGGCCCGTAAAACACTTACCTTTCCATCTGCGTGGGGGAAGGACGGATTTATTTTGTAGTAGATCACTGGGTAGTTGGGGGTTGGGTGGGTTTTGGTGACAGTTGAGGTCCGGGATGTCTGCTACAATGTTACTCACTATAGCCAGAGGGGAGAAGGAATTTGCCATTGTTGTGTCTTGGGCCCGGGCATAGGGGGGATCTTATGGTTTAAAGGGTTTACATGGTCTTTCTGAGAAGACATGGAGGGTTTTTTGGATCTTTTTGGGAAAACCCCGTGATTCCCCGCCCTTTTGCAGGCAGGAAATCAGATGATTTCCCCTCTTGGGCATGTTGGGAAAATTGTTGGGGGGGTTTTTTGTCTGTGAAGAAATTCAAAAGGGAAAAGTATGGAGAACAAACCCACCCTTCATTTGTTTTTTTCTTTTCTGAACCCCATTGAGAAGTGCCATGTCTCAGGGGGTTTTTCCCACCCCTTGACCATAGTATTTTTGATTGCTGACGGGTAGAGGGGGTAAAGGGAAAAGGTGTTTATGCTGGGCCAGGGCCCCCAGGATCTTGCCGTTTTTGTAGCAATGTTAGCCATGTATTTTTTGGGGCCCCCATGTAGTTTTTTTGTACGGCCTTTTCCCATTGAACAATGTACCCGGGGCCATGAATAAGCAGGGGGGCTGCCAAACCCTCAAAGTCCTCAAAATGGTTTTTTGGGGAGGAGTTCCCGGGCCTTTTTTGATGATTTTCACGTCCAGCTTGCCCCTTTTCCCCCCTGCTCTTCAGGAAAGGATTTGGTTTTCCCCTTCCCGGAGACAGTTTGGGTTCCCTGTTCCAAAGGGCCCCCCCCCGGAATTCCCCCCCCGGCATTACTTTAGGGATGTTAGGAAATTTTACTCAAAGTACTCAGCGTGATTGTCTTGAAAACAAACCCCCTTTTTTTCGCTGGGGGCAAAAACCCCGGGTTTAGGTTTTCCCCAAAAGGGTTGGGCTTTCACAGTTTTAATGTTGGGGCAAAACCAATGCCTTTTACAAAACGACTTTTAAGGGGTTTTGCCATTTTTCCCTGTCCCACACTTTAAAAAGGGGGTTCCCCTTTTTTTCTCAAGATGTTTAAAAACAGGGATCCCCCCTTTACGCACAAATGGTTTTTCTGGAAGGGCTTTTTAGATGGTTTCTCTATTTAGTTTTTTTTCATTTTTTATATTAGCAGTTGGGCCTTTTGGAAAAGTAAGTGGGTCCCTTTGCAAAAACTTAACTTGCTCTTTTTAATTTTTTCTGCTTGTATCAGCCTCCTTATTGTTTGTGGCAGACTTTTTCCCTCCATTCAGCAATGTCCCTTTGGGGCTTTTTTGTGGAAAATTTCCCCCCTCTGTTTTTTTCTCCCCCGGGGGGGTGTTGTGGCCTGATGAGACCCCAGGAAAAATTCTGTTCATATTTCTGATCCCGCATTTAAAGTCCCTTTACTATCCCCCAGCCCTTTTTACGGGGTATCAGTATCACCCACTTGGTAGGGGTTGGTTTTCTTTTCCTTGTGTCCTGGGGGGTTACGACTGATCTTTTTTGTCTTTTTCGAATGCTGCGACCCGAAGAAGCTATGGCCTTGCAGGGGTGGGTGATTTCTTGGAAAAGGGGAATTCCTCAACAGTGTTCTGTTTCTTTCTTGAGGAAGGTCATGGGATTGGGTCAGAAAAAATTTAGCCAAAGGACCTGCAAAAGGAGGGGGGCAGTGACCAGCAGGGCCCCTGGAAAGATAAAATTTTTTCCCTTATTTTCCCTGAATTTTCTTTTCTGTTGTGGGCACTCTGTTGGGGACAATCCACTGAATAGCAGGGGCCCCTACATATTGGGTATAGTTCTTTTCTCTTAGCTCCCCATAAAGACATTTATTTCCCTTATGATGTCATAAAGTGGGGCATTCCGCTCTAAAAACTTTGTCCTTAAAAACTGTGTAGATTGTGAAATATTTACGATGTAGGGCCCAATCCGGTGTAAAGATTTTCTTAATTTTCCCTTTTTTTTAAAAAGATCTTGAAGAATCACATTCTTAGGGGCTTTCCCCAAAAGTGCAGTTTTTTGGGGCAGTTTTGACTGCACTCCCGTTTTTTGGGCTTTGTTTTCCCGCAAGCTTCTTTTTTGTTTTTAAATTGTTCCCGAAAGGTATTTCAAAATAAGTAATAAATGACTGTGGGTTTTAAAAAAAGGGATGGATTAAAACACACTAATTGATTCCCAAAAGGGTTTAAAATAAGGGAAAAGGCCCTTGGTGGTGGGGGGGGCAGTTTTGGGTTTTTAAACGCGTTGGGGCTGCAAACCCGAGCTGCGCTTTTTTGGGGAGAGACCCTTTTTAAAATTGAATTTTATCTGTATAAAATTAACCTGTATCCGTTTTTTTTTTTTTTTTTATTTTCCCCTAATTTTTTTAATTTGAACCCCTTTCATGGCCACAACCACTTGCTGAATATTTTCCCTTTAAAAGGGGTTTTACCATGAAGGCTTTCATATTAGTTTGTTTTTTTCCCAGCTTTCAGTGTTTTGGGGAACAGAGGATTGAATGTTTGAACGTATATTGTGCCCGGAGGCTTGAATCATGTTTTTTCCCCGTGTTCTCAGCCCTTAACAAAGGTCTTTTTATGAAAAGTGCGTGAGTACGAGGGGGGAGTGAATGACAGCACGGGGGTTAAAACACCCCCAGCAGTGGTGTGTGTGTTTACTAAGGGAAGAGATGACGTAGCCTTAAAAAGGAGGTGATGCCTGAGCATATATGCCGGGGATAATGAGCTTAGTCACTGGTTATATGAAAGGAGCTGTACACTTGGATCACTAAGGCTTGTGTAACTGCATGGAAAAAAAATGGGCCCAAAACAGCTTTTTTTTTCCGTGCGGACCACGGTGTTTGTCCGTTTTGTGCAAAAATGTGGTTGCTTCTTTTTTTGACATCCCCCGTTTGGGGGGGCAAAAATAAACCCTTATATTAACAACAGTTGTAAATACCCCCCGGTGCCAAAAGCTCTGAAAAACTTTGGGAAACTACAACGTCTTTCTATCATAGTTTTTGGGGGCCCCACAACATCATTTTGGGTTTTAAAAAATAAAATGCCAAATATATGACGTAAGTATGAGTTTTGCCCCCCTAGGGGCATAAAACCCCAAAAAGGTACAGAGTTTTTAATAAAAACGAATGGGAAAATGTTTTTATTTAATTTGCAAATTCCACATAAATTTTAATTCTGGTAAACCCATTTTAAAAACTCTGCCCAGTCAAAAAGCGCAATGAAAAAAACTGCGTGCCCATCCCAGCCAGATTTTTGGGAAAAGGAAGGAATTTGCTGAATTTTTGGTACCAAAAGAAGAATTTTCTGGTGTGGGATTGGTGTGAATAGTAACCAGAAAGATTTTTAAAGGAAAAACCCTTTTTTGAATCTGCCCTATTATGTCAATTTATTGGACCCAAACCCCTTGCGGGTCAGTTTAGCCTCAGCCGCCAATTGCTGCAAAAAAACTGTTCATGTCAGAAGGCTGCTATACACAAAAAAACAAATCTGCTCCGAACATCATTACAGAAAGGAGGGGGCTCTTTCTATCACTCTCTCTGCACTGCTGTTATCCCGTTGTATGTGAGCATACATGTTTATGTGGAAATGGGAAGAAAATAGTGCAGTCCATGGGGTATCTAAAGGCTCAAACCCATTTCACTTATAGCATCAATGTCTGCAGTGGGTTCCTCGAAATGTCATGAATTTCAGGTGGTCTAATCTGTTGTGGAGATTTTTATACAGGAGTTTATACTTGGCCTAGTATGTCCTTTCAAAAATTTGCAGCTATATTTTTATGTAATCTAATGAAAAGCTTTACCCTACCACACGAAAAAGCCCCGTGATTATGTTTTACATACCAAGTTTAATGTATCCTTGATCAACAGGGAACAAAGTCTATGATGGATCGAACTCAATGATTTGAGGAAATTGAAACCCAAACTACCTCATCATTCCAATTTATCTTTTAACCCCTTACCGCCGGAGCCAGTTTTGGCCTCTCTGACAGAGCCCCATTTTTGAAAATTGTCATGTGTCACTTTTGTGAGAATTATTTTTGACACTTAACCTATCCATGTGATTCCAGAGATTGTTTTTCTCGGGACAATTGTGCTTTTTTAAGATTGTAAAGAAATTTTTTGGTACAAAAAATGCAGGTTTATTTGTGAAAAATATCAAGTATCGGGAAAAAAAATATTTTAAACAATTTACCAATTTCAAAAAACTTCAAAAATTTCTGCATGTAAGAACAGATAGATATTCACTCAAAATAGTTTCATAACTAGCCATCTACATATGTCTGCTGAGTTTGGCTTATTTTTTTAAATGTCTTTTTTTTTTTTCGACATTTGGGGGCTTAAATATTTAGTAGTAATTTTCAAATTTTCTTGAAAATTTGAATATAATTTTTTAGGGACCGTCTAGTTTAACGATACTTGTTGACCTGTTATGTTAGATACCCCCAAAAAGACCTCATCTAGAAACTACACCCTTAAAGTATTCAATACCGCATTTTAGGAAGTTTATTAACCATTAGGTTTTCACAGGAATTAAAGCAAAGGTGGAAGTGAAATTTCAAAATTTCACTTTTTTGCAGATTTTCAATTTTTACACATTGTTAACAAGAATAGGTTTAATTGTGATCAGGGAAATGAACTTAATATGAAATTCCCAGATTCTGCTCGGTTTTCAGAATATCCCATCTGTGGCCCTAGTGCTTTATTTGGCTCTCAACCACAAGCCCCAGATTAGGAGGGCACCTACGGACTCTGGGTCTCATTTTCAATACGATTTTATTTAGGGGCCATTTCAGTTGCGGACACCCTAAGGTGCTAAAATTAATTAAATGCCCCTTTAAAAAAATACCCCATTATGGAAACTACACCCCTTAAGGGAATAAATACAGGGTGTTAGTGAGCTATATCGACCCCCACAGGTTAGGTTCCACTAAATTTTTTAGCGTTTAGGATTGTGTGAAAATGAAATAAATTTTTTTTTTCATTAATCTGCAATTTTTAGCTGAAAAATGTTTAATTTCTACAGGCATCCATGCGTAAATAGGACCAAAACTGTGTTACACAATTTCTTCCAAGTTCGGCAATACCCTACATGTGGGAGGTTGTAAACTGCTGTTTGGGCCATGCACGGGCGTATAAGGGCGAGGGGAGACTCTTTTTTTTTTTTGGCCTTTTTGGGAGAGAGATTTTTGGTGGGGCCAGTCGCATTTACAAAGCCCCCAAAGTACAGAAACAGGTGAAACCTTCAGAAAAGGGCCGGCCCCATTTTGGATTCAGCACGCCTCTAGATCACATCTAGGGTGGTGCTGTGCATTTTGGGTGCACAGGTGTTCAAAAATTTTTTTTTTTTTTGGCATTGGGCTATGGAAAATGAGGGGGAAAACACTCAGCAAAACAATATTCCACCATTGTTTTTTGGCTTCAATTTTACAAGCGTTCGCCGTTGCGTATAAATGATATCTTTACTTCTGGGGGTCGGTACAGTTTGCAATGATATAAGATGTTATATAGGTTTTTATATGTTTTTATTACTTTTACACAATAGAAAGAGGTCTATAAAAATTGCGTTTTTATGTTGTCCTGTTTTGTAGCCACTAACATTTTGAGTTTTATGTATACGGAGCTGGATTATGTGTGGTTTTTTTGTGGAATGAGTTGACGTTTTTAATTAGTACCATATGGGGGGCATATGCTGCTTTGATCACTTTTTATTAAGGTTTTGTGACGGCATTTGAACAAAATACAACATTCCTGGTGTTGTTTTTTATTTTTATTTTTTTTTTACAGCGGTCACCGTGCAGTATAGCTGACATGTACTGTATTACTCAGCAGGTCGATGCGATTCCAGCGATACCCAATTTGTATTTTTTTATGTTTTCCTTGCTTTTACACATAAAAACACTTTTATGTCAAAAAGGAGGAAAACACGCTTTTTGCATCGCCATAGTATGAGTGCCATAACTTTTTTATTTTTCTGTGTATGGAGCTGTGTAGGGCTTTGTTTTTTGCGGGATGAGTTGAAATTTTTTTTGGGTATCATTTTTTCGGGGGGAAAAGGACTTTTTGATCAGTTTTTAATCCGTTTTTTGGAAGGCAGGGGTGATGAAAATTCTGCAATCCTAGTAGTGTTTTTTTATTTTTATGTTTTAACAGCGCTCACCGTGCAGTATCCGAAGACCAGTTGAGCTTTACTCTCTGGGTCGATCGATTTACGGCGATACCCTATTTCTATAGTTTTTTTTTAAATTTGGAAGCACCTTAAAACAAAAAAAAAGTGTTTTTATTGGGTTAAAATAATATTTATGCTCACTGTCTTCTGAGAGCCATAAATTTTTGATTTTCCAGTATACAGAGTCGTGTAAGGACTTATTTTTTTGCGGTTTGAACTGACGCTTTAATGGTACAAACTTTGGCATTTTATATGGTTTTTGATTCGCTTTTTTTCCATTTTATGTGCGCGGGACTGTACAAAAATCGCAATTCTGTGATGTTTCTTTTTTTGTTTTTTACGGGTTCACCGACGGGTTAATTAACGTTGACAGATTTATAGGGTGGGTCGTTACCACGGCGGGGGCGTATCATAATATGGGTACTTTATTTATTTTTGATTTTTTTGGGGCGATTGGCGTTTTGTAAAGGGTGAGAAAAGGGGCGTGAGTACATGGTTTAATTTTATTTTTTGTGTTTGTGTTTTACTTTTATACTTTTTTTTTTGCTTCTTTTTACATTTTTTTACTTTTCCCAGTAGGATTTTTAACAGCCAAAATCCTCACTTGGGAACAGCAATCATTAGATTGCTGTTTGAAGAGGCGATCAGTGCACAGCGTTACTGCTGTGCAGCGGTTCGCCATGGCAACTAGTGAACCATGCCCACAATGCATTGTGGGCATGGGTGACGTCACCAGACTTGCCGGATGCTTTCAGATAAGCATCCGGGGAGTCCGGTAGGGCGGAGTGCGAGGCGGCATCTCTGCCGCTGCCTCGCGATCGTAGCTAGCGGAGCTCACTTCCTCCCTGCCTGCGCCTTCATTATTGCTGCGGTGATGATGCGTTTTTCACCCGCGGCCGGAGCTCACTCCGGCCGGGGGGTGATGCCGGCATGAAGCCAGCGGTAATTTACCGCTGGTTCCATGTCCGACTCGCCGCGGCTCGCCCGCAAGCCACGAGATCACCAGGGCGTATGCATACGTCCATTTGCGGGAAGTCACTTCCCGCTAGGGCGTATGCATACGCCCAATGTCGGGAGGGGTTAAAGAACAGATTGCCCTAAAGAAATTATCTAAAAATGAGAGTATAGTAATACGGGTAGCTGATAAGGGAGGAGCCATTGTTTTATTAGACTTTACTGATTATAATAAAGAAGTTTGTAGAATTTTAGGTGACTCTTTTTATTATGAAGAAGTCACAGAGGAAGTACATTCTCGATTGAAAGATACTTTTGAATTATTTGTTACAAAAGCTTTTGAGGGAGGAGTGATAAAAAAAGAAGAGAAACAATTCCTATGGACAAACACTCCAAATATACCACATTTTTACTACTTACCTAAAGTCCATAAAAATGAAAAAAACTCCGGATCGACCCATTGTAGCCGGAGTAGACTCAATTTTGTCCAACCTGTCACACTTTGTGGATCTGTATTTGCAGCCGATTGTATGTAACTTACCAAGTTACTTATGAGATTCTGACTCTGTGTTGAGAGACCTTATTGGACCAATGGAATTCTGATTATCTATTTTTGACATTAGATGTGTCTTCACTTTATTCTAATATTAGACATGATTTAGGACTTAATGCGGTACATTTTTATTTGGATAAGGAAGATTCCCTTTTTTTGCTAATTTTAGACAGTTTTTATTGGAAAGTCTTGAACTAATCTTAAATAATAATTTTTTCCATTATGGCCCCACCCATTACCACCAGAAGGTGGGTACAGCAATGGGTACAAAAGTGGCTCCCGTTTATGCTAATTTATTTATGGGTCTTTTTGAATCCCATTTTATACAGTCAGGTTCCAACCCTTTTCTATCTCACATTATTTATTTTAAGAGGTTCATTGACGACCTTATTTTTATATGGCAGGGCACTCCGGAAACTGCTTCTTCCTTTGTAGCTTATCTTAATCAAAATCAGTGGGGTTTGAATTTTATGGCAAATGTCAGCATATCAGAAATCACATTTTTAGATTTATGTTTATTTATTCAGGATTCTGTTGTTTGTTCTAAAAATTCTTTTAAAATTTGTGATTCTAATAGTTACCTCCATTTTACAAGTAATCATCACCGGAACTGGCTGCGTAATATTTCCTTTGGCCAGTTCAGGCGGATTAGAAAAAACTGTACCTCTGTTGAGCATTTTAATGTCCAAGCTAAACACCTTACTGAAAAATTTGTAGAGAAGGGTTTTCCTTCAGGACTAGTGCTTAATGTGAAGAAAAAAGCAACTACTGTCACACAAAATAAATATTTATTAAGTCCCTTGAAAAAAAGAAGGGGGGGGGGGGTGGGGGGGGGGGGGGTGGGGGGGTGGGGGGGGGGGGGGGGGGGGGGGGGGGGGGGGGGGGGGGGGGGGGGGTGGCGGGGGGGGGGGGGGGGGGGGGAGATAGATATATGAAAAAGATAATGTGAAAAAGAATTAATTTTCTTTTATCACTACTTTTAATACACAATATCAAGAATTTTATTCTCTTTTAAAAAAAAATTGGAATATTTTAATGTTGGATCCGGTATTGAAACCGGTTTTACCTAGGAATCCTCATATCATTTATCGTAGAGCGAGGACGCTAAAAAACATTATTGCTCCGTCACATTTAAGACAATTGCAAAATAGTAATAACATTCCAGATTATACTTCAGGCAATATGAATGCAATATCAATTGGGACACAACCATGTAATTACCCGACTTGCAAATGTTGTGAAATTCTTGCTATAGGTGACACTTTTCAGTCTTCTTCTACTAAAGAACTATTCACCATTAAAGATGGACTATCATGTAATAGTTCTTACGTTATATATCTTATAACTTGTAAATGTGATGTTCAGTATGTCGGGAAGACTACCACTAAACTATCTAAAAGGTTAAATAACCATCGTTATAACATAAATCATAAGAAGATAATACATAGCCTTCCCAGACACTTCATTAATGTTCATCCCAATGAGGTACCTTCATTCAAAATCCAACCTATAGATCATGTCCCTATATCCATCTTGAACCGGGCACAGCGACTCTCAGAAAGGGAGATTTTTTGGATTTATAAATTAGATACTGTGGTACCGAATGGGTTAAATGAATTGCAGGAGGTCATTACTCCTGGATATGTTGTTAGCTTAAATGTATCTTTTATGTTGCATACATTGATGATTTGCAGAGTTTTTAATTGCTCTATAAGCTTTAATGATTGTGTGCAAGATGGTTACTTTTTTGTAGGCAGGCACCGCTCTGACACAGCCTCACTTTCAATTCGCGGCTCTTGTTAAATTTGAACGTGTATACTAGTTCTTTGTTATAACTGATGAGCGAGCACGGTACTTGCGAAACGCCTTGTTCTTGTTTTAAACTACACAATAAAGCGTGACACAATAATAGTGGACTAATGTCCCAGTGTCATATGTTCTTGTAATAGTACCCCTAGCGCTACTACCCTCTTCGCTATCTTTGTGATTCCTGCTTTCCGTGGATTCTCGTGTGCGGAGGATCCCTGTGTAAGAAGAGTCCGTTCGTTGGCAGCTATTGTGGGGTGAACCTCAGTGAGACTACTTAGCGTGCTTTCAATGTGTTATACCATACTGTACAACTGCCTAAGGTGAGCAGTAACAATACTGCTTTGTGTCTATTATGACCTATACTTTTATCGCACAGAGTGCACTTCTTTCCCTTTATTCCTAGCACATCTACTTGTATACCAAGTTTAATGTATCCTTGATCAACAGGGAACAAAGTCTATGATGGAACGAACATGTTGTGGTTGCTGTGCTGCGTTGTTCCTGTATGTTTGAAGAATTCAGAGCCTGCCATAATATCCCACTTTGGGAAAGATAGATGACTCCATGTTTAGGAGGGCTTCTCTCCAATTCGCTTTTTGTTTTAACCTTTTCTCATTCATGCAAATTAAGGAATTTAAGGCACGGAGCAGTAACTCGATAATCGCGATATAACGGATTCCCTCTCTGTAGACGGCTTGGGGATATCCAGAAAAGATGCAGTTGGCATCTTCTCTGCATGTCTATGTACACAGATCACTGATAACAGGGATGTAGTAGGCTGTTACCACGACATCACTGCTATGAATGATCTGTCTATAGGAAAAGCAGGGAACATATAGACAGGGCTTTTTTACCCATTGGGCACTTTAGACAATTACCTAGGGGCCCCACCTGTTCGGAGGTGTGGTAATAATATTTGTTCAGTGTAAAGTGGTGGTCTTTTGTAACTGTATAACCATCATTTAGAGGTATCATACGTAGAAAATTCTTACAGATATCTATATAAAATATTTTCTGTAAATTAATCTTTATAGACTCTGGCAACTCCACCGTTTTCAATACACACAGAAACAAACCAGCAGCACTCTGCAGATGCCAAGAGACAGATAAAGACTGAATACATTAATTATTTCAAATTTTATTATTTCTGCTGTCTGTATTTTATATGAAAAATTGAGGCTCATAACTTTTTGTCTCAGTTGCCAGGGACATTGGCCTCAGTTCAAATGGTGACCTACTGTCAGGGCTGTGGAGTCGGAGTCAGTGCCCCATTTGCTGGAGACTAGAGATGGGCGAATTTCTCAAAATTCGAATCGGTTCACTTCGCGAATTTTCGGACCAAAATTCGAGTCGTTCCGAATTACTTCGCACGAATCGCGTTAAAAAGCGGCTATTTCCAGGCTGCACAGAGCCTGCAGGGTGCTGTAGAACGTTGTGCCATGTTAAATATGCAGAGGGAGCTTGGTTTGGTCTTCATACAATGTTGTGTTTTTAGTATGACACGCAAATGACTGCCGCCCGCTCTTAGAATCGCTTCACTATAAAATGCCCTGGGCACTTATGGGGGGCCAAAACTGACCAAAAAACCTGAAGCCAGGAAAAGTCGCCTGATAAAAGTCATGGCAGGCAAAAAGCTGGAAAAAAACAAACTGAGAGCTCAGGTGGCAACATTAGTGAAGAGGTGTGGGAGGTGACGGGCGGCAAGCCACAGCAGCATGAGGTCAGACAGTGGACACAATGACATTCTGGAAGTGGCCCAAGAACAGTACCAGGCCGCCCAGAGTGGCACAATGACACAGTGTGGAGGTCACGTGGGACAGCAGCATGAGGTCAGGCAGTGGCACATGACAATTCTGGACGCTGGCAAAAAAAGTGAGTAGGCCTAGAGAGTGGTACAATGACACAGTGTGGAGGGAACGGGCAGGAGCAACAGCCAGCAGGATAGGTCACACAGTGGCTCAATGACACTGTGTGGAGGGCTCGGCAGCAGCCACCATCCAGCAGCATGAGGTCAACGAAATGTGGCCAATGACAAAATTTGGAGGTGGCAAAAAAAAAAACAGGAGTAGGCCACAGTGTGGAGGGCACGCCAGCAGCCTCAGGCAGCAGCCATGAGGTCAGACAGTGGACAATGACACAGTATCTGTGGAGGGCCGACCCAAGAGTTCACAGCAGCAGCATGAGGTCAGAGAGTGGCACAATGACATTCTGCACGGTCTGGCAACACAAAAATAGTATTAGGCACAGAGCGGCACAATGACTGAGAGCGGAGGTCACGGCTGGCAGCAGCATGAAGGTCAGGCCAGGTGGCACCATGAACAGAGAGTGGAGGTGATGACAGGAGCAAAGATGAGGTCAGTGAGTGGCAACAATGACATTCTGGAGGTGGCCAAACAGTACCAGGCCGCCGAGTGGCACAATGACACAGGGTGGATGTCACGGCAACAGCAACAGCAGCAGCAGCATGAGCACATAGGAGATGGAACAATGACAGAGTGTTGAGGTGGGTGGCAATACAGTCCCTGGTAAAGTCGGTGGTAGCAGTGGAGAAACTATCAGGCATATTGGTGGCATTCAGGAGGGGTGGGCTTCAGAATAGTGGCTGAGGCACGGTTACTATGTTTGAACCCAGAACTGACGCTTAAGGCATTGGTGTG
Source organism: Phyllomedusa bahiana (assembly GCA_025379985.1). Lineage (NCBI taxonomy): Eukaryota > Metazoa > Chordata > Amphibia > Anura > Hylidae > Phyllomedusa > Phyllomedusa bahiana. Next base: position 129,998 of record JAODAL010002121.1, on the reverse strand, counting down.
GGGATAATTCCTGGCCGATCCACGCCTGATTCTCTTGGACAAAGGTCAGTCGTTTCAACATTTCCCGTGACAAGCGGGTTCTCCTTGGGGTAACGAGATTACGATGGGCCCCCCCGCCACTGAACACCCGCTTCTGATGCCACATACTGGACCGGGCCGGACAGCTTACCTCCACTGCCAAACTCGGCAAGTGCGGCAACACAGCCAGTTTTGGCTGCCCAGTAGTTCACGGATCTTCTACACTGGGCGTGGCAGAGTGCTGTCCAAGTAGGCCACAACTGTTGGTTCAGGGCAATGCTCCTGTCCTGCTGTGCTGCTGGCTGGTGACTGCCTCCTCACGAGGCGGGTGAAGGAAGTGCTCATTAGTGACTCCAGACTTAGGTTTACTGCTGATGGAGCTGGTACTGATCCTACACCCACCCACCTTCCCCACAGCAGCCGCTGCAGTAGTACGTTGAGCATCTAGGACACCCGGTCAGACCTTGTCAGAGGAGGGACGATGCCGCACATAGGGCAGCGGCCCAACTGATTGACGGAGGATGTCCCTATAGTATTTGAGTTTGTCTTCCCTCTCAATAAGCTGGGAAAAAGGCTCCCATTTCAGGACGGTAGCGAGGGTCCTATTAGGCGTGGAGAGCCAGAAGTCTTCCCTCTGCCGGATGCGGGACTATTCGGTCTGTCATAAGCCTGGCAAATTAAGAATGCTGCGGGGACTCTGCACAAGTGACTCCGAGGGGTCCTGCCTCCATTTCCACTGTATACTGCCACGGTGCTTGGGAGGAGTCATCTGCCTCGTCTTCCTCATTCCCATCCCACCTCCTCAGGGCTCCTGCTCCTCTCTCTGTCACCTGGGTAGAAAATCCACTCATTTCACCAGGACAATGCTCTGCTCCAATGTTCCTCCTCCTCCTCCTCCTCCATTCAGTCCCCACCGGACTCATGTGGCATCGAGATTGTAGCGCAATCTCCATCCCTGCCCAGACATATTTTTCTAGCATCTGTTCCAGGAATGAGAGTGGTAATGACGATATTCTATCCGTAGTCCCTGGCGACTGACAAATAAACGTTGGCTCCTCATTGGCCTCAACTAAACGGAGGGAGTCACGCATGAGCTGCCACTGGCTGACAACAACGTTACACAGGGGAGTATTCTGTCTGCCTGGGATCATCAAAAAATCGTTAATGGCCTTTCTTGCTGTTCATACAGTCGTCCACATGTGCAGGCTGAGGAATTCCAGCGGGTGGAAAACATCGCCATTTCAGGCGTGTTTGGGGAGGCCGTTCTGCCGATGCAACTTGAGGAGGGTGTTCCTGGCGTTGTACGATATGGATAAAGTGCTATGCACAGTTTCCTGGCCATTTTCAGAATGTCTGCAGTCGGTGACGACTTCAGGAACCTTTTTACAACCAGATTGAACACGTGGCCATTTGCAGGGCGCATGGTCCTCCCTCCTAGGTGCAGCGGGACACCATGTTACTCCCATTTGTCCGTCACATGGTCCGATTTGCAGTTGGCGCGGGAGGAAAGCCACACATCGTTTTGCTTGCTGCATGACGCGGAGCAAGCCAGTTCCTCCCCTGTGTGACTTTCGTTCGCCGAGGCAAGACTAGGGTGTAAGAACTGCGTGACCCCGCTGTGCCCTACACATGTGTATGAATGGAGCAGAGTACTTGTGGGCTGAGATGGTTGGTGGGGTGGAGGAGGACGGAGGCGGACATTGGCGCAGGGAGCAGCAGTTTGACAAACGTGGAGGAGGAATGCGGCGTCTCCTGTCCAAGTTGTTTTGGTGTGCCCTGGGCAGGAAGCACATTCACCCAGCAGTGGGCCGTAAAGGACATGTAGGCCCTGACCGTGTTACAGCTCCAGACGTCGCGCTAGCCGTGTACCTTGGAACAAACCGATAAGCTCAAGGGGACTGACCCACTTTCTGTTTCTACATATTTATGAAGTGCTGGTACTGCTTTTTGGAAAAGAAAATTAGGCTTGGAAACTCTCCATATCGGCTCGGCACAAGCCCATTAGTTTCTCTGAATGGTGCAGTGTCCACCATTTGGAAAGGGGATGGGACTGCGAGTACCAAACAAACTTGGGACAGGTCGACGGTCAGCTGCCGCACCTTAGGATGGTTGGACGCATACTGTTGTCTTTTACAATCGCTCTCTGACGACTGCTGGGCGCCATGAGTAGCGAGGAGAGCAGGAGCATCTGGACCGGGAGAGGGATGTCAAAGAGAAACAGCTGCTGCTGTAGAGGTTGTGGAGCTTGACTGGCTAAATGGCTTGCGTGCCACTGGCGCTGTGCTGCTTGCAGCGTGCAGGATGGACCACCACATCTGTGCCTCGTTTCTCCCAGGCCACGGATGGTGACGCTGCATGTGTGACGCAGGGCCGTTGTGCCAACGTTAGTCCCTGGCCACGCTCACTTTCTGCCCACAGATTTCTACCATATACCCTATTCGGCTCCTCAGGTGTCTGTAAGCAAAGAAACTGCCCACACCGACGGAGTAGTGATGTTACCGCCAACAGCTCCGCACTGAGTGATACTGCCGGCCGCTGCCTCGCTCGACCCCTGTGCCTGCTACTGTCTTGGACCTGCGAAGCGGGGGGTTTCTACCCCGTGGCCGCTTGGCTCCGGACCTCACACTGCTGCTACCCTGCTGATCATCGGCCAACAACCACTTGCGGGCTGCGCCGCTGCCTGTCGCGCATGCTGACGCCCCTCTTCTCCTGAACGATGATGTTGCCCGTGCTTCACCGGTCCATGTAGCGGTCTGGATACATCATCAGTATTTGTGTTTCATTCGTCTATACTGTCCCGCTCTCCGGTCTTGGTTTAGCCGGAGGCTGACCTCTCACCACTGACTCCCATGCCACTCTCCACATCTATTACTTGGCTGCCTTTACTGCAAGAAAGCTGGAGATATTTGGCCCCATTTCTTCGCTGCAAGTAGCTCTGACTGCCCTCTCAATTGTTCATCCTCGCTATATAGTGGCACTGAGCCAAGGACCACATAGTAGTTCCCTGGTGAGGGAATGGATGGGACAGTGGCGGGCTGAGGACAGGTGAGGGCCCGCCTGACCCCGCTCCCGGGACATGCACTACTAAGTGTTGTGTCTGAGGTTTCCCACCGACTCTTGGCTGGGGTTGTCAGATGTCATCTGGGAGGAGAGGATGAACTAGTCAACAATCAAGATCCCTTGGGTTGCTGTACACACACTCGGACGCTAGATGACAGCGGCAGTTGTGGCCTCACGAGTGACCGCTGCTGCGACGTCCCCTTGCTGTGCTTGCGACCTGGGACCGTTTCAGAAATAGTTTGTTGCCACTGCCCTCGCAGTTGCAGAGCCTGCACCTCTCTGTCTGACATACTGTTGTTTCTAAAATGTACAGACACTGTTTGATGAAGCTATCTGTATTGATAAATATACACCCTGTTTTGACTCCAAATGAACCCAGTAACAAGTTGGTAAAACCCTTGGATATAAATTGCGCTCCACAAAATGGCAGGAAAAATTTACTTGTATGTGTCGTTTACAATGCACTGTTGTTTTACTAAATGTAGAAGCACAAACAGGGCTTAATTAAACTTCGTTGTGTATTATGCTACAAGAAATAATGTATATATTTCGGTTGTTTGAAAAGAGACGGTTTTATTTTTGTCAGCTCAGCAGCAAAAACAACGCTTAATTAAACCCCTGTTGTAAATTGCGCAATAGAATTGAGCCACCACCAAACTAGTAGCTTTTGGTAGCGTGTTACAATGGCGTATTGTCTACGCCACACAACAAGGAGATAAATTTGTAAATTAAACTTTGCTTGTGAATTAGGTACCAAAAAAAAATATAATATTTGGGTTGAAAAAAAGGCACGGTTTTATTTTTGTTTCAGCACAGCAGCAAAACAAACGTTAATTAACCCCTGGATGTAAATTGCGCAATAGAATTGAGCCACCACAAATAGGAGCCTTTGTACGCGTGTTACAATGGTTGTATTTTCTACGGCCACACAACAAGAGATAAAATTGTAATTAATCCCTTTGCTTGTGAATTAGGCTACCAAAAAAAAAAATAATATATTTGTCGTTGAAAATGGACGGTTTATTTTTGTCAGACACAGCAGCAAAACAAACGCTTAATTAACCCCTGGATGTAAATTGCGCATAGAATTGAGCCTCCACAAATATGTAGCTTTGTAGCGTGTTTACAATTGGCGTATTTTCTACGCACACAACAAGAGATAAAATTGTAATTAAACCTTAGCTTGTGAATTAGGCTACCCAAAAAAAAAAAATATATATTTGTCGTTTGAAAAAGACGGTTTATTTGTTGTCACAGCACAGCAGACCAAAACAACGCTTAATTAACACCCTGGAATGTACAATGCGAATAGAATTAGCCACCACAAACTAGTCAGCTTTGTAGCGTGTTACAATGGCGTATTTTCTACGCCACACAACAGAGATAAATTGTAATTAACCTTTGCTTGTGGGACTTTGGTACCAAAAAAAAAAATATATTTGGCGTTGAATAAGACGGTTTATTTTTGTCAGCACAGCAGCAAAACAACGCCTTAATTAACCCTGGATGTAAATTGCGCACTAGAAATTGAGCCACCACAAACTAGTGCTTTGTAGCGTGTTAACAATGGGTATTTTCTACCGCCCACAACAAGAGATAAAATTGTAATTAAACCTTTGCTTCGTGAATTAGCTACCAAAAAAAAAAAATTTCTATTTGCGTTGAAAAAGACGGTTTATTTTGTCAGCACAGCAGCAAAAAAAAGCTTAATTAACCCCTGGATGTAAATGCGCTAATAGAATTGTTCCACATCAAACTAGTAGCTTTGTAGCTTGTTACAATGGCGTATTTTCTACGCCACACAACAAGAGATTAAATTGTAATTAACCTTTGCTTGTGAATTAGGCTACCAAAAAAAAAATATATATTTGGCGTTGAAAAAAGACGGTTTATTTTTTGTCAGCACAGCAGCAAACATACGCTTAATTAACCACAGGATGTAAATTGCGCAATAGAATTGAGCCACCACAAAACTGAGTAGCTTTGTAGCGTGTTACAAATGGGGATGTTTCTACGCCACACAACAAGACGATAAAATTGTAATTAACATTTGCTTTGTGAATTAGGCTACCAAAAAAAAATATATATTTGGCGTTTTGTAAAGACGGTTTATTTTGGCAGCACAGCAGCAAAAAACAACGCTTAATTAACCCCTGGATGTAAATTTGCGCAATAGAAGTGAGCCACAAAATAGGAGGCTTTGTAGCGTGTTACAATGGTGTATTTTCTACGCCACACAACAAGAGATAAAAATGTAATTAACTTTGCTTGTGATTAGGCTACCAAAAAAAATATATATATTTGTCGTTGAAAAAGACGGGTTTATTTTTGTCAGACACACCAGCAAAACAAACGCTTAATTAACCCATGGATGTAAATTGCGCATAGCAATTGAGCCACCACAAACTAGTAGCTTTGTAGGTGTTACAATGGGCGTATTTTCTACGCCACACAACAAGAGATAAAAATTGTATTAACCTTTTGCTTAGTGAATTAGGCTACCAAAAAAAAAAATATATTTGGCGGTCTGAAAAGACGGTTTATTTTTGTCAGCACACCAGCAAAACAACGCTTAATTATCCCTGGATGTACAATTGCGCTATTAGAAATTGGCACACCACAAAAAATAGTAGCTTGTTGGTGTTTACATTTTTTGGTGTTATTTTCTCTACGCCACACAACAAGAGATCAAAATCGTAATTAACCTTTGCTTGTGAATTAGGCTACCCAAAAAAAAATATATTTGGCGTTGAAAAAGTCGTTTAATTTTTGTCAGCACTGCAGCAAAACAACGTCTTAATTAACCCCAGATGTAAATTGCGCAAAATAGGAATTTAGCAGCCAAAAATGAAGTGTATTTGTATTGTAAAAAGCGGTTTCTTTAAATGAATACAACAGAACTGCTTAGATCCCACTTGGATAATGAATGTATTATGCAGCTGCAGTGGACGCACAATGGATTTCAGATCCAATACCCCAAAAAATCAGATAAGGAAAAGACATTCAGAGAACAGTCTCTGAGGACAAGCTGAGACCCACAAAAATCGCTGTGTTAAAATCAGTTCTTCAGAAGCGCTATCACCCGCAGCAGCACCTTCCCTGTCGAGTTACAGTGAGTGGAGAGGTGAGCTCCCAGACGGCGCACTCGGTCTTATATAGTCGAGGTGAGTCACAGGAATCCCGCCGGGTCTCTGATTGAGCATCAACTTCTGCACATTGTCTTGCAGGCTATGCCCTTCTTCATCCCAGGTGCTTTGCCATGTATCGCCATGTGCTCGCAGCCATTTTATCAATGGAAAAGCACACTTCGTTCACGAATGTTCCCCCAACAGTTCGATTCGATTCGAACGATAGTTTTCTGAATTCTAATCGAAACTCCCTTCGTTAGAATCGATTCGCCCACTCTATTGTGGAGACGTAAAATGGACCGTTCCCAAAATTATAAAATAAATTGGTAAGGTTAGTTTAATGCAGTGCCAATAGTAGTGGAATTGAGGTCTTCGCCAGTTGCAACACTGTTACCACATCTTCAGCCTCATTCAGATGAGGAGTTTATTTTGAAAAGTATTGGAACTTGGAGCAGGAAAAGCGTTTACCACAGGGGAAAAAGATTTTTTCCCATAGAAAACAGAGTTAGCAGATTCTTGTATTAATGCATTGTAGGGTTTTTTTCTTTTTTTCTTGATCTAAAAAATTTACAATCTTTCTCACTTCCCTAATAGCTCAGTGTTTTTTTGGCAAATTTCCCAAGTAAAAGGGTCACTGTTTTGGGCAGCCATGAAGAAGTTTCCCCAAAAGGGAAAAACGAAACCGCTAATCCAGCTCATTGATAGGTCTCTGGGCCAAGAAAATTCCAAACTGCACATGGAGGCCAGACACTGGAAGAAATAAAAAAAGTGCATCCATTCTTTCACATGTCAGTCCTTTTCTCTTTCTCCCCCCTAAAGCAAAACCGAAAACCCCAGCGGGGAAAATAGCCGTCTAAATTCCTGCAGCTTCAACGTACTGGGCCGCTGGGAATCGGAAATCCAACCGCCGTTTTTTGTGCAGTCCAGCAATTTGAAAATGCCTTGGGATTTTGGGCGGTATTTTCAAATTGCTGTGCAGACATACCTAAAAATCTACCCGGGATCCACTGGATTAACCCCCTGGCAGGGCTAAGAGCATACACAGAATCAGATCTGGGAACCTTCATTTGGTCCCCTTGGGACAAAGAAAAACCCTCAGCAACCTGGCCATTGCAGCGGAAACCTCTTCCCCCCAAAAATACTTGCTGCAATGGGCACTGTCCCTGTGGCATTTTTAAGGGTTAAACAGGTTGGGTCTGAGGTGTGTCCACTCTTTGCCATTGGAGCAGGGTCCTTGCTGTTGTCAGACACCTGAGCACCTGCCTCATCCAGCAGAGAGCACTGATACCAGCTAATTTTTTGCCGACAAAAGCCGTATTGTGGTCCTTAAGGGGTTAGGTGTGCTTGACGGTGTAAGAGGTGTGGCTTGATGTCAAGGCTGTGGAGTTGGAGCCTATTTTGAACTAGTCTGAGTCGTCATAAAATGGACCGACTCCTAAAATATGTAATTAATTGGTCCAGTTAGTTCGATGCAGTGCAAAGAGCAAGAGGTCCAGCCAGTGCTACTGCTCCCATATCTTCAGCCTTATCACATGAGGAGTGTAATTGATGACATGGAGCAGGCAAATCGCTGCCCCAGGGGAAAAGATTCCACTCCCATGGCAAACAGATTTCAGCAAAATTTTTCACCTGTTTTCCAAGAAGTAGAAGAGTTCAACCATTTTTGAAAACTGACTGTGGCTGAGGCAATTCCTTTATACCCTGAGATTGTTAGAGATGTTGCCCCTGTGGTCACTGCTTTCCTCCTAACCCAAGTTAATGTAGAGAGGCCGTTCTCTAGCCTGGAAATAATGAGATCAGATGTGAGGTCATGTATGCAGGATCTGATGAGGGCAATACTATTTCTCAGAACAAATTCAGAGACTCCACAAATGTTCCTGCAGTGTTTTGCATATTTACAATTTTTTTGTCTTCTAAAGTCATATCCAATAAATATATTTTACACTGACAAGCAAAATGGTAACAATGTTGTGAACTTGTGAGACTTTCAGGCTCCATATCTCACTACCCACTACAGCTTTGGACATTAAGCTACTGTAATTTTATATACAGTCATCTTTACTATCTTATACATAAATTTGACAAGTATTTAGCATCTGCTTAGTTCTGCAGATTCTTGTCCTGTAACTGCATTGTTACTGTTTTGCTCCTAAAAATCAAAATGTTAGTTTTTATTATTTTGTTAGTATTTGGGAAATCCACCTTTATGTTTTCAATACTGCCTGAATCCTTCTGGGCTCTGGAACAGATTCAAGCAGGTCTTGACCAAAATCTGATCCCCGGTCTCTTCTACACATTCCCAATTTTGGTGCAGACTGGACTTGGATACAAATACAGCTTTTTCTTCAACTCTTCCCACAAGTGTTCCAAAGATCAAAACATTGTTACCATTTAGCTTGTCAGTGTCTGTTCTGCCGTGTATGAGGGAGTCAGGAGTCGGAGGTTTGGGAAATTGAGGAGTCGGAGTTGAGGCTTTGGCTTGCCGACTCCACAGCCCTTCTTGATGTGGTATCACATTTGGGTATGGTTAGGGGCATGACCTGGTATAACATCATGTTCTTGGGTAAGAATACTGTTAAGATGGTCCTGGCTTCACAGGATCCTAAGCGAAATGCAGCTAAAAATTGATGTGCTTCCCTACTAATGTCTAATTTGAGCAAAGCTCCATCTTTATCACTCAACATCAACAGATAAGTCAGCAGGTATACAAAAAGGGGCAAACAATGTTCAGTAAATAAGTAGCAGCAGGTCAGTATTGCCACCGCTGGTCTGAGTTCTTCACAGTGTACCTCTAAGATGGCCTCGCTTGCGATCTGTCTTCTGTCTAAGCCTGCCTACTGAGTGTAAGCCAAAAGCAAAATATGGTCAGCACATCCATTTTGAAAAAAGATATATAGGGGCCCCGCTGGTGTGGCAGCCAAAACAATGCAGACACAATATCGGGAGCACTCTAGAAGCAAATAAAATCGGTTTAAAAAGGGGGCATAAAATGGCTTTCCAAAATTCCTGCTAAATTCGAAATATATGGAAATTTTGAGGTTCTTAATGTAAATTTTTTATCAAAACTGTAAAAGCCCATCTACCAATGGGAAGGTGACCTCAATCCAGATGGGAACCTACTCGATATGTCACCTCTCTTGGTGCCTGTTCAGATCTCCACATTTCAGGGAGATATGATTCCAGCTATAACCTGATCTGATTAAAAAAAAACTGTGCAGATGGGTGGAGTGCAAAAACCAATGTGGGGGCAGCCTCTTCCCCATGCAAACGGTCTAAAAACAAAATATGGTCAGCACATCCATTTTGTAAAATGAGTCTGTAGGTGCACGCTGGTGTGGCATTCAAAAGCAATTCAAACACAATATCATCAGCACTCCGAACAATAGTCTTTTGGTATGCCTATGCACTCTGAGTCTTTCAAGCATCTGTATACATAGTCATTACATCAGAATAAATGACTGAATGAGCACACTTAGCCCGCTATTGCTATGTCGATCGTTAAAGGGATATTCTTACCAAATTGATTAGCTTTAAACATGTAGGCAAAGGTAATATGTTTACAAATACATTGCTGTTCTGATTTAGTTTTTTTAGAGGTAGGAGCAGATCTTATCTCCTGCTTTTGCACACCAGCTTATCAAGTTACTGGGGACCTATCTCTGCTTTTACAGGCTCTAGCAGTGGTCAGTATGATGACTTGCTCACTGATCTCGGTTCCTGTTCATTGAAAGACCAGTGCTCTTTTACATTACTTATTATCAAGCTTTAAAGGGAATGTGTCATCAAATATAACATTGTTTAACTCACGTTTGTATGTTAAACACATTTTGTATTTTATTTATATATTTTTTTAAATTCTTAAGACCTACAGTTTTCACTTTGGCCACTAAGCTTAATTATACTCTGAAACTTCCTGTTCTGTAGAGAAAGATTTTCAGCAGTCTGCTCATTATCAGCACAAGCAAAACTTAAGAGATGCCAATGTGTACAGATTATCTGACAAGAAGTTGCCGCGGCAGAACCGGGTGTTAAGAGTCATGTGATCGGGGCCATGTTAGTACAGCTAACATTGAAGCCACTGGCGCATAGTATTGGGTGGCTGTCAAGGAGCTGCAGCAAACAATCACATCACACGCATGCTCAATAGAAGAATATAAAAATAGTAAAACAAAAAGCTGTCAACATAAAGCCATTTACATGGAATATATTGGTGCTATAAATACAATATGGGAATCGGCAAAGGAAAAATGAATGAGCGAAAGTGCTGTGAATGCAAGAATGAAAATTGGTAGGGGAAATAAATATGAAGTGCAAAATATAAACTTATTTGCCAAAGTGTAAGTAGGATGGTATATATGAAAGCATACATCAAATTAATTGGGTGAAGAGTGGTGTGTGGATGGATAAAGAGTGCATAACCAAAAACCAGTAAGGGTATGTTCACACAACGTAATCGCGGTGCGTACAGTAGGCAATACCCCTTGTGTTTTTGGAGTAACACTGATCCCGCCGGCCCCATTGACATGCATTGTTTGTGGCGCGTCATCACCACGAACAATTGACATGTCAATTCCCCCCTCCTCCCCCGCGTGTATAATACGATCGTATTGTACGCTCAGAGGGACGACGCGTAATCCCTGTAATTGCGCCGCACATTTCATCCAGTTTGGACACCAAGAAGTCCAGACCAAGTACAAAAACATCGGGGTTGAGCCACAGGTAGTCATGGACCATGGTCTTAAGGCGGTTTCTGTGTGTCTTAATGCTTCCCTGCCTTACAGGTGTTGGTGAGGTGGTAAAAAATGAAGTCATTCCTTTAATAGAATCCGAGAAGGTATCGACACATTCAATACTGGGACATGAAATGCACTGACCACAATTAGTGGAATCACATTTTAATTTTCTCTGTTGACCAAAAAGACCAGTTTTTTTTGCTGGTAAAAACTATGAACCAATAGATTCTTTAGATTATTTGCTTGTCTAAAAGTAATAAATGGCCGAGATGGTAAAAATTTAGACAAAGTAGGGTCTGAAAGTAAAATTTAATGTACGGGAATCAGACGGAATTCTGGTGGAAGATCTGACTGTTTTGAAAAATCCGGCGGGTTTAAAAAATGACTGGCCAAAAGCCGTGCTGTGTAGACTACAGTTTTTTATTGCTGTCTCTGGGGCACAGTTTATAGTCGGATTTTTGGCGGTTTAACCAAGGGACTAGGGGGGAGGGAAACTACACATATAGCGTGCAAGATAGAGAGCTGGGAATTAGTAATAAATCAGGGGGTGGAGTGGAGGGAGGGGGTGTAGCAATAGTTAAAAAGAATAGGGAGAAAGGAATAAAAGCTGAAAAATCTCTAAATTGCATGCTAACCAATGCCAGGAGTCTGACCAACAAAATTAATGAACTAGAAGTATTAATTGCAGAAGAAAAATATGACATAGTGAGGATAACTGAGACATGGCTGGACGAGAGCTACGACTGGGCGGTTAACTTGCAGGGTTACAGTCTATTTAGAAGTGACCGTAAACACCGGAAGGGGGGAGGTGTCTGTCTCTATGTAAAATCCTGTTTGAGCCAACACTGCGGAAAGATATAGGTACAGGTAATGAACAGGTGGAATCATTATTGGTAAATATACATGGGGGTAATAACAGTAGTATAATTCTAATAGGGGTCTGCTATAGGCCCCCAAATATAACAGAACCCATAGAAGATATGCTCCTCTGGCAAATAGATGAAGCATCTAATCAGAATGAGGTTGTTATTATGGGCGACATAAATTGGGAATCTGAAACCTGTAGCTCTCACAAAGGAAACATGTTTTTGTCTATAACTAAAGATAATCACCTTTCCCAAATGGTGCAGGAACCGACTAGAGGAAAGGCCCTTCTAGACTTAATATTGAGTAACAGAGTAACAAAGGTTCAGGTTGAGGGGCACCTAGGGAATAGTGACCATAATATAATAAACTTCCATTTATCCATCAATAGAGCTTTTCGTCATGGAGCCACAAAAACACTGAATTTGAGGAAGGCTAATTTTATCCTGCTTAGATAGGCCCTAAACCGTATTGACTGGACAAGGTGTTTAAAAATAGCAGAACAAAAAAAAAAGGGGAGATTTTTAAAAACTCTTGGGGCGCCCACTGGAAGGTACAAAACCAAAAGGGAAAAAAAAATAATTAAAAACGAAAAACCCAATTGGATCAACGAGAGAAAGGGAGGAATAAAAAACAAAAAGAAAGCGTTTCACTACTAAACAGGAAAGGGCAGTAAGGGGCACAAAAAAGCTAAAAGGAAAAAAATAAAATATGAAAAAAATTTTTAAGGCAAAAAGCTGGAACAGAAAGACGATTGCCAAAAAGAAAAAACAAAACCCCAAAAAATATTTTTTAACTAATAAATAGAAAAAAAGATTAAAAAAAAAATGTTCCCCTTTTAAAAAAAGTACTGAGAGAATACTGTGGAGGAAATAGAAAAAGCAAACCTATTAAACTATTTTCTTCCCACTTATTTCAAGGAGGATACTCCCCTGATCAGCAAAGGAGGGGGAAAATTCCAACTTAAATCTTTCTTGTCTAACCCAGAAGAAGCGCTCCCCCCTTGGGAAGCTTAAAAAAACAAATCCCTGGCCCTGACGTAACATCCGCGTATCCTAAGGATTAAGTAATGGAAAAAGGGCCCCATTTTAATATTTATGGCCCTGTATAATAACGGGTATGCCCAAAGGATGGCGCATAGCAAATGTGGTCCCAATAAAAAAAAAAGGGGGTCAAAAAGTACCCGGAAACTATAGGCCAGTTTTTAACCTCTGGTTTTAAAATGTTTGAAGTTTCCCTAAGAATGCATCCGGATATCACGGAAAATAAATGATAACCCGTTTCCAGCATGGGTTTATGAAGGATGGGCCTGTCAAACTAACTCATTACTTCTATAGGGGGTTATTTTCTAGACTGGACGGGTGGGCACTGGAGTCTATTTTTGGATTTTTCAAAACTTTTGATACGTTCCACAAAAAGGGTTGGTAAGTAAAAGACAGCTTTGGCCGGGGAAAATGGTTAAAATGGAAAGCAACGGCCACTAAAAAAACAAGGGTGGAAAACGGTGAAAACCCCCAGACGGGCCCCCTGACATGGGGAACCACAGGGCTCATAGGCCCACCTATCCTTAAAATTTTTCAAAAATAAACTACACATGTTTTGCCCATAAATTTCGATTTTTGCAATGAACTAACCTGTAAAAGAATCCACACAATAGAAGTGTTATTAAAAAGGGGACTGGATAATTTGGGGGCCTGGCAAGAAGTGGCAGATGGGGGTTTAACACTAAAATGAAAGGGTTATGCACAGGGGGAGGAAAAATCCATTACATGATTACATGTTAAGGAAAAACACTGGTAAAAGTACATGAGAAGGACTTGGGGAATCCGGGGACATAAACTAAATGAAGCAGCCAGTGTCAGGGAGCACTGCCAAGGCAAAAAGGATCATGGTTTAATAAAAGGGGGATAGATCACATGAGGGAAAATTATTCCCACTATACAAACACTGGGTTTGACCCCACAAGAATAATTTTGACGTTTTGGGGACCAGGCACAGAAAAGACATTGAGAGCTTTAACAGTACAAAGGCGACAACAAAAAAAAAAAAAGGACTGGGTGGGCTGCAATACCCAAAAGGTTTGAAGTTAGGGGTTTTTTAGTTTTAAAAAAAACGCTTCGGGGGACATAAAAAATAGTTTTTTAAAAATAATAAGGGGCCCAAAAAAAAAACTCGCTAAAGATTTTTTTAAACCCCGGACTGTACAAACAAGGGGGCACCTCACTCTTTAGGAAAGAAAGTTTCCCCCATAAACAAGAAAGGGATTCTTTACGTTAGAGCAGGAACGTGGAACTCTCTCCCTAGGGAAAGTCATGGTGAATTCACTAACAAGTTCAAAAGGGGTTTGGGTGCTTTCTGGAGTGTGAAAAAACAAGTTATAGTGACAGATTCTGAGAAGGGTCAGATACATTTCTAATGAAATAACAAAGGGATGTGAAAGATTCTGGAGAAGGGTCGAATAATTTCTAGATTAATAAAAAGTTACAGTGACTAGGATTCTGGAAAGGTCTGGATACATTTTTAATGTAAAATAACAATTATAGTACTAGGATTCTGAAAGGGTCTGGAACATTTCTAAATTAAATAACAAAATTATAGTGACTAATTCTGGAGAAGGGGCGGATCATTTTTAATGAATATAACAATTTTAAAAAGACCAGATTGGAGAAGGGCCCGGAACATTTTAGATTAAAATAACAAGTTTTTAGTGACTAGATTCTGGAGAGGGGCCGGATACATTTCTAGATGAAAATAACCAAATTATAGGGGACTAGATTCTGGAGAAGGCCTGGAACATTTCTAGATGTAATATAACAATTTAAAGTGACTAGGATTCTGGAGAAAATCTAGAACATTTCTAGATGTAATATAACAAGGATAGTGACTAGGATTCTGGAGAAGGGTCTGGATACATTTCTAGATTAATATAACAATTTTTGTGACAGGATTCTGGAAAGGGTCTGGAACTTTCAGGTAAAATAAAAAGTTTATAACAGGGTTCTGGAGAAGGTTGAAACATTTTTTAGATGTAAATAACAATTTTAGGGACTAGATTCTGGGAAAAGGGGCTGGATACATTTCAGATGTAAATAACAGTTAAGGTGACTAGGATCTGAGAAGGGTCGGATACATTTCTAGATGAAAATTTTAAAAAGTTATAGTGACTAGATTCGGAGAGGGGGCATTCATCCAGGGATTTATCCATTGCCAGATTGGGGTCAGGGAAAAATTTTTTCCCTAACAGAGGACAATTGGTTTCTACCCATGGGGTTTTTGCCTTCCTCTGGATCAAAACTTTAACACTTTAGCAAAACTTTAGCCGGGTGGACGTATGTCTTTTTTTGGCCTGACAAACTATGTAACTATGTAACAAGTCACCTTCTTATTTTACTATCAACCTCAGTCTCCTAAATGCTTAGGTGCCTCAGTCCTTTCCAACTTATCTTACATAGTTATGTAGTTTGTAAGGCCGAAAAAAGACAAGACGTCCATTCAGTTCAGCCTATTTTGCTAAAGTGTTGATCCAGAGGAAGGCAAAAACCCTGATGAAGTAGGAGCCAATTGTCCTCATTTTAGGGATAAAATTCCTCCCAACTCTAATATGGCAATCAGAATAATTCCCTGGATCAACGATCCTTCTCCAGATTTCTAGACAATATAACTTGTTATACTATTACGCTCTAGAAATGCATCCAGACCCTTTTTGAACTCTGTTATTGAATTCATCATGACAAGCTCCTCTGCCAGAGAGTCCCACAGTCTCACTGCTCTTACAGTGCACTCCTTTCTATGTTTATGTAGAAACTTTCTTTCCTCTAGACATAGAGGATGCCCCATTGTTCTAGATACAATCCTGGGTATAAATAAATCTTGAGAGAGATCTCTAAATTGACCTTTTAAATATATTTAAATAACAATTTATTATGTCCTCCGAAGTCCTCTTTTCTCTAAATTAAATAACCCTAATCTTGCTAATCTTTCTGGGTATTGAAGTCCACCCAGTCATTTTATTATTTTTTTTGCCCGCCTTTGTACCTGTTCAAGATCTACAATGTCTTTCCTGTTCCTGCACACAATATTATCTTAAGTCCTTAAAATTATTTTCCCTCTTACCTCAGCCTCTGTAGTCTTTTACAGCTTGAATAAGATAAAGTTTCCTATTTGCAGAGAATTAATACATTTAGGATTAACCTATAGCCCTCTCTATTCTATTTGATCCAAGTCTTCTTGACCCTCTCACTGTATACTTTTTGTACTTTGAATGGGCAAATAAACATTACTCTGAGTAGTCCCAAAAATTAGGACAGCCTCACTCTTTCCCAATTCTTGTTATATTTTAGGGCAGCATTTAGTCTCCGCATAGTGAATGGTTTCAACATGCTAAAAGCTCTGTATTGGACCATAATATGTCAAGTCTTACATCCTCTTACTGACATTGTCTTAGACATGCAAAACACATTGATGATTGTCCCATTTGAAAATGTCTCATTTTCTTACTGCATAGATCCTTAAGGACTTATCTTCCTATAAACTAGAGATAACCAATTCTCGCCCATTGCAGATTTTCCCTTGGGACCTACCAACTGTACCTTCCATGTTATTGTATGGACCTTTCTGCATTCCTTGAAAAGTTTCTATGAGGCACAGAAATTCATCTTACACTTAAACAAACCTTCTACTGATTTGAAATCATCATTGCATTAGAGCTAGACTTTTTTTTGCAAATGGAGCAAATGCCTTATAGATCTCTATCTCCCATAAGACATTGGGAAAAAAACAATATATATTGCTTGCACAAAGTCCCTGTGTATCTTTATACGCTTTACTCTTCAATTTCAGTCCTGTGCTGGTGGTATGGATGTACTCATGGCACAATTACCCCAATGCGGTGGAAATATCCCCTTTCTTATGGATTCTGAACTAAGGTTGTGGGTGTGATGCTAAAAATTATTATCTCTGCAATATGCAATGGCCCATCAACATTCTTCTTCTTCATGTTACCAGACTGCATAAAAAGGACCTGTGACATCTCCTGACATATCTATTTTAGTAAATACTTGTGTTCCCTGTGAAATAACAATTCTGAAGCATCTTCTCTTGAAACAACGTTTCTACTTCCTTCCAGAAAGGTTGAATGATTAGACAGTCCCACCACATATGTATTAAGGAACCCCTATTACCGCATTGTTCTGGAGCCTCTTCTCTTCTATCTCTGTGTTGTGCTGTTCCTCTGTTATTCCTCCTAGAAATGTGTTACTGAATAAGTCAACTGGGTGTTACCATTCAAGTTTTCAGAGGTGTGTGTCCTTGCACACATTGACTCTGTCTACACTGATTGGACAATGTTTGACTGGGCTGGGACAATCTTCCCCCCAACTGGTAACACCCAGGTGACAGATTCAGTAATAAATTTGTAGAAGGAATAACAGAGGAACAGCAAAACACAGAGTTATAAGAGAAGATGCTCCAGAATTGTTATTTCACAAGTATTTAAGAAAACAGACACATATGGAACAACTAAAGGTCCTCTTTAAATAAAATCACTTCTCTTCTTCCTGTTAATAGCAAGAAGAGTAATGCCATTTATATAAGCACTGCCACTGACCATTTCATAATATAAAACATATCTGCAATTGTCTCCTTGATTTCTCCCTATGACTTTACTGGGCATATTAATCTATTCTCTATTTCATTGAAATACATTACTTCCATATTTACTTCAATCCCATCTCATCCCCTCCATGCTTCTCTAGACCTGATTCCCCTTCCCTACTCTTGAGCGCATACTTGGCTCCTTGACGATACATAATTGTGCTATTTACTCTTGCAAGTTCTCATCTGTCACATGACTATTTGCCATCTGTTATTTCATTGAATTCATGCAATTTAAAAACCTTTGTTTTCATCATTAAAATCAAAGGGTCTTTAGTGTTTTTATACTGACTTTTATAAAAAAAAAAAGATATATTTATTATGTTTGGTTTTCTTACTCACTTGTAACAATACATGACAATGTCATTTATGGCATTACAGTCTGTCACTGAATATGCATGCTTCAGATATATTGGACAGTCGTAGACATCTCTGGGGCAGACGTCACAAATACACAAATAAATGAATCCATAGCCCACCACTCTGCTGTAGCGGTGTATTCTTTAGGATTTAGCAATCATCAGGTTAATGAGTAGTTTGCATGAGAACCAGCTTTGTGCACCACAGCATTATTATGCACAGAACATTTGCCACCTACGTCCTCCTTGAACATCATGTTTTCTTCTGTTCTAATATGCTGCAAGTTTCAATGTCTCACTCTTTCTTATTAATCTTTCAGGGCATAACACAGGATGCTCAAGGTCTAAGGTCGGCAAAGGAACAAATACTTTTGCTATGAAAGGAAGCATGATCCTTAGATGCTGATCGAAGTGTACACCCTAAAGGAGGCTACTGAACTGGCCTTGACTGGTGAAGAATCCAAGCTGTTTCCTGCCTTTTATACCTCTCTGCAGTGTCTTTTGGCTATGAAAACTTGTTTGTATCCAGACTTACAAACACTCATCTGCCAATGACTTGACATGTTCAATCATTCTTTGAACCATTTCCTCCATAGAAGATAAGAGGTGTAGCTAATTACCGTTAAAAGTATAAGACGGCTTAGATCAGGATGCTTTTATGTACGCGACATACGTTCAGGAAGTTAATCATTTCCAAAGTTTTTGATATAAATACATGCTTTAACCTAGTAGCATAATGTTGTACCGTGTTAGCCATAGAAACCTGTGCTACATAGTGACAACAGACTCAAAGAAATATTCCCAGACCACCTCTCCTTTCCTTTCAGTAACCACCAAACCTGCGGCGTATTATTGTCCGGAGTGCCCTGAAGGCCCCAACTGAAAATGGCACCTCACCCTGCCTGCATGAGGTGGATGTGACTGCAAGATCTGCAGTCACATCCACACCGCTGACAGTGTACCTGTCCCACAATCCCAGCAGGTGCACAGAATTAGGGGGACATTTTCCTGCAGATCTTCCAATGTGGTTTATCTGATTATGTGTGTGCAATGTCCTACCACAGGCCTCTATGTGGGGGAAACAGGGCAGAGACTCAGTCAGCCCATGAATTCACACAGATTCACCATTAACAACAACAGAACTGATCTCCAAGTGGCCGCACATTTTTCCAGAGAGGACCACTGTATTGAAGATTTGCAGATTGTGGTTTTAATGGGACATTTTAAGACACAACAGGAGAGAAAAGAATGGGAATATAAGTTATTGCAAAAATTTCAAACCCCGCAGAATGGACTAAATATTCATCATAGTTTCATGTCACACTATGTGTGAACTGTGAGGGTAACAAATCACACCTGATAGCAAAGAGATAAGAGGAAGAATTACTGATCCCTCCGTCACTCTTCACAAGTTTCCAGTCTGTTTATTTATTGACCTGTTGTAAATAACTGCTCTGCTTATATGGAATTTTGTTATTTTTAAAGATTCTAAGTTCCTTTGAAGGTCCATGTCTATTGTGTATAAAATGTCTATGAATTTTCAGTTTCTTGTATCACATCATGTCTGAAGAAGAGAGCTAGTACTCTCGAAAGCTCACCATTAAGTATACTCAGTCAGCCTCTAAAAGGTATCGCCTGATTTCTTCATGCTTTAACCTAAGCTTACTATCAAACGTTGTCATATAGCCTGATATTATTCTGTGCTATCTTGGTAAAAAACATATTTAGCAGTAACATGTGCAAGTTGGACATGGCTATAATCATAACTGGTAACAAATGTAATTATTAAAGGGATCCTGTAATATTAAAAATCTAATCCAATCAGAAGCAGAATTGTATAGAGCAAGAGAAGCTGAGCAGAATATAATAATATATAGCTGTATTAGAAAAGTTTCAGTATAACCTGTCATGTATTCATTTAAATCTTTGTTTGATCTATGCTTAGGAGTCCAGTGGGCGGTCCTACTCAGTGACTGACAGCTATTTCTTATACAAGGAAATCAGTCAGTCACTGATTAGAACCGCCTACAGGACTCCTAATCTCAGAATAAGGATTTAAACTGATTAACAGACAAGTTGTACTGGAACTTTTGTAACAAAACTACACAGAATATCAACAAGATGTCTGCAGATTGGACTACCTTATTAATTTAACTGGTTTGCTTTAAAGAGGTTCCCACACTATAGACATTGATGACATATTGCTGGGATAAGCCAAAAGTGTCTGAGAAGTTGGAGCCACACCTATCTCGAGGACATGCACTAAAACCTCTCCTTTTGAACAGAGAGATGGTGGGGGGTGAAATCAATGAGAGTACTGGGTACAGAGAAGGGGTCATTTTTAAAATTGTTTTTGGTCATCTGTAGTAAGCAATATATTACTTGAGAAATTATATTGGAGGCAACAGTATTTGAAACTGTGACAACCATTTTATCAAATATCACTTAATCCTTGTCCTTGTCTGAAAAAGCATCCAAATGATGAAAAATATTGAAATACCTGCCAGATTGGAGGAAAACCTTTCTGTCCATGGTTGTCTATAGAAATCCACAATATTTATATAGACCCTAAAAAGGCACATATAAATAGGCATCTGCACTTTAGATTTAAGTATGTAGAGATTTCTTTTTTCAGCTTATTAGAATGGCGGATGCAAGCAAGGTCACAGAGATTAGCTATTCAATATCCAAAAGGAAAAAATGTCCAGGGTCCAAACAGGTGGAAAATGAAAACAACACTGAGGCTTTATTGAAAAAAGTGCATTAAAAATGTAACATCACACAGGTTAACCCCCTTAATCGTAGTATGCTACGCTGGAAATTTTTTCCTTTTGAATTCTGCATTTATGGGGATTGCTTTCAACCCATCCCTGCTGTCCCAGGTGATAATTATTAGCAGCTGTGCTGATTTCAATCCGATTTAAAGAGATTAGTTATTGGTATATATGGAGACATGAAGAAGTATACATGTTAAATTTAGTAAAACAAAGTAAAACATATCACTCAGCTCTGTAAATGAGCCATTTATCAATATAATGAAATGGTTTTGTGTTTAAAAATTCACTGTGTAAGCTCTAAAATCTCATATAACGCTGCTCTCCGGGGAAGACATTTTGGGCCACATGTATGAAAACTCTCTAGGTCTAAAAATCTCTTTGTTGCCCATAGCAACCAATCAGAGCGCTCCTTTCATCTCATAAAGTGCTCTGGAAACATGAGAGGGACACTCTGATTGGTTGCTATGGGCAACAAAGAGAGTTTTAGACCTAGACAGTTTTCATACATGTGGCCCTTTGTTTTATTCAATTTTATTTAACTTACTTTTGAATTTCCTGTTTTTGTCCCACTGGTGGACTTGTGGTATCACAAAATATCATTGCCTGCCAGTGTATTAAAGCAAATATACTAGGCTCTGGCTCTGCAGGTGTTTTGTCAGGCCCACTAGATACAATTGAAAACCATCAATCCCAAGATCATATTGCAGGGGGATGCCAGGTTGGCATACAAACTTCATATATGCCGCAGTTATGTCTTCTGGATATGGGATGAGCCCTCACTCACTAGCATTATGTCTCAAACTACAGAAAGATATCATCTAAATGAGTACACAACACATCATTTTTTTGTGTTTAATGGCCTCAGCTTTATTTAAAACCACATGACTACACAAATAACAGTAAGGAGTCAGGTGTAATGTTAGGTGAGTATATATTTGGATTCATAGAAACTGTGAGATTATCCAGCTGCCTGACCTATGGTAAATGGGCAAACCACCATCAAGGAGCAGCATGTTCTGGCCTGACATTCTAGCATATCCAGTCCAGGGCACCAATGACTCTACTAAAGATCCTCACTTCACAGCCAAGTCACCCCTGGATGGCGATACCATTACCTCCAAAGCTCAGCCTGTTCACTGCCATTAAGTGTAACAGCTTCTATTAGTAAAAATTGGTAAATTATGGCTCGCCTGAAACTTCCACCTGACTCCCCAACCACAACACTATGGCTGTGACAGATCTTACATACATCAACTTTCTTTTGATAATCTTTACAAGGCCTGAAAATAAAAATATAATCAGGCCAATCTCTAATAAAAGGCACTAAACCCCCTACTCATGCATGGTTATCCTCCAGCAGTCAGGACAGGAAAACCCCACTGTGGAGGAAACCTCTAGGGAATTATTGCTGAAGGACTTCCCTTCCCCTGGGCTTAAAATGTAATATCAAAATGTAACTCAACATGATATTTTCAAGATTGTACATTGTAAAATATGTATTAAAAAGGGAATCTAAAGATAGAGAAAAATTGAATAATTCATAAATCAAGATCCAATAGGGTAAACAGTTAAATAACATCAAACAATAAAATGTGATCAGGGCGGACTGAATTTTTTCTGACATTTCTGGTGAGAAAAAAGGATGAGACAGTGAGAAGGAAGCTACATATTTTCAGAAACCCCATCCTCCTCAACACACTATGCTCTGAATCACCAAATGCTATGAGTAGGGGTATGCACAAACAATAACACCACTTAACCCACCTAGCTGGGCAAAGAATTCTTCCAATTAAGATATTAGCTTAGCAGTCCCATGTAGGTGCAGTCCTAACTCACTCTTCTTTCTCTTAACCCAGAGAGAGAGTTCAAATGGAATGCTGCAGCCGGTAGTGCTCACGTTCTCCAACTGGCGAGCCTAGAGGTGACGTCACCCTAGCTACAGAGTCCACAAACTACCAAACAACAAACCCACGCGTTTCGGAATACACGTATTCCTTCATCAGGGATCTGCACCCAACGAAGCAACATGCAGATAACTCAGGAGCAGAACTTCTCCAGTATTAGCACCTCCCGCAGCCTCATGTGAACCCGGGTATCCAGGTAACAGTAGTATATAGATGACCAAATCATCTACAGTATTAATATCTCCAGCAGAGTCATATCATGTGACCACCACACAGGTCATGTGACCCCTGGTATCCAGGTAACAGTAGTTTATAGAGGAACTATCTCCAGAAGCGTCTTATCGTGTGACCCCCACACGGGAAATTCTCCAGTATTACTACCTCCAGTAGCGTCTTATCATGTGACCACACACATGTCATGTGACCCTGGTATCCAGGTAACAGTAGTGTATAGAGGAGCAGAACTTCTCCAGTATTACTACCTCCAGCAGTGTTTTATCTTGGGACCACCAAACAGGTCATGTGACCCTGGTATCCAGGTAACAATAAATTATTGAGGAGCAAAACTCCTCCAGTATTACTACCTCCAGCAGTGTCTTATCATGTGACCATCACACAGGTCATGTGACCCTGGTATCCAGGTAACAGTGGTGTATGGAGGAGCAGAACTTCTCCAGTATTACTACCTCCAGCAGCGTCTTATTGTGTGACCACCACACAGGTCATGTGACCCCTGGTATCCAGGTAACAGTAGTATATAGAGGAACTATCTCCAGAAGCGTCTTATCGTGTGACCCCCACACAGGAAATTCTCCAGTATTACTACCTCCAGTAGCGTCTTATCATGTGACCACACACATGTCATGTGACCCTGGTATCCAGGTAACAGTAGTGTATAGAGGAGCAGAACTTCTCCAGTATTACTACCTCCAGCAGTGTTTTATCTTGCGGACCACCAAACAGGTCTGTGTTACCCTGGTATCCAGGTAACAATAAATTATTGAGGAGCATAACTTCTACAGTATTACTACCTCCAGCAGTGTATTATCATGTGACCATCACACAGGTCATGTGACCCTGGTATCCAGGTAACAGTGGTGTATGGAGGAGCAGAACTTCTCCAGTATTACTACCTCCAGCAGCGTCTTATCGTGTGACCACCACACAGGTCATGTGACCCCTGGTATCCAGGTAACAATAAATTATTGAGGAGCAAAACTCCTCCAGTATTACTACCTCCAGCAGTGTCTTATCAAATCTGTCAGTGTCTGTGGAGAAGACACCGCACATTCTTCTCTCTACCTAATCTTTCTGCGTTTTCTTTTTTTTACATTTAACTTTATTAACAACATGGTATCTCCTACAGGAACAGCAGTTATACAAGTTGTGAGGAAAATTGACTCAAAAATGACAAGCCACCTCCCGCAGCTCTCATAACCCAAGTCACTCAGATGTATGGCAAATGCCCTCTCATAGGAAGCCGTCAATTATGCAGGAGACATTCGGGTCCAGCGAATAAAGGACAGAGAGGGATCATCCTAGCAGGAGGTCCGCACATGAAAGAATCCTCATTCAAATTCATTAGCACCTGAAAACCGATGGGCTCTCAGACCCTCAGGTTCAAAGGCCCTTGCCAGACACTAAGGCACTGATATTTCATAAAGATTTATGAGAGAATCGTGTATCCGAGGTATATGGCGGTTTCATATTTTAAAATATGAAACTCCCCACGTGTATAGCTGCCACTCCCATGTTCGTAGGACGCAGGGTAAGGGAGAAACACAAAGCTGACCTTAGAAACCAAATAGGATGGGCACGTGTGGTACCTGGTCATAGCTTAGGCCCATCCGGTTCTGATGGTACCACTGGTTCAGTTCTGTGTCAATACCTTGTCACAGTATGGCGCATTTTGTGCTTCAGTCAAGAAATGGCATGGCCAGAGAGGGAGGAGTTTGTAGACTGTCCCAGGGGTGTGAGTGGGAGTGTAGGGGGCTGCGACGTGGGCTGTCCCATTACTATTTTGAGCCGAAGCCCAGGTATGTCTATTGCTGTTCTTTGGAGGCTGGGTACCTGACACCAGGATTCCAAGAGCACCCACACAGAAGCAAGGCCAGATTAACCCCGCATGTAGGCCCAAAACCAAGCCAACCTAAGGTAACTAGACACATCTTGCTGCCTTTGTTTGTAACCATACCCATATTTGCACCTCTGACCAATATCTGTATAGTATTGTCCCTATGTATATATTGTCTGTCTAGTGCGCCCTCCAAGGTGAATTAAATCTATAAACTTTAATCTGGGCTAGTCTGTTGTCTTGATAATCGATCTCACCTGCTTTATTCTCGGCCTTTAAAATATAGATACCCCAAGGCTGGTTCCTGGCCTTGTTGTAAGTCGGTCACGGACGAGTGTTATAACCAAACAAGGGACTGGTGGCAGTTGATTGGGCTGACAGAGCTCTGGTTAACCAGCATGGGTAAACAGATCTCTCCCAGCTGTTCAGGGTTGTGGGCGAGTAGGGTGTCCTCTCGCACTCCCTGGGTCTTCCTGTGCCCGTGTGGACAGGGGTTAACTGTGAAACAGTATCTGGCTAACCTTGTTAGGATACACTCCAAGTCAGGCCGTCGACCCTCGAGTGGGCCGGCGGGGTTTTCCTGACAGAAGTAACTTCACAAAGGAAAGAAGTTGCTGCAATAACCATATTTATAATAATCATTCCACCATCATTATTATTCAATTCCTCCCTAGATGTCATATGACCCTGTTACTAACTGAATGCCAGGAGGTCACATGACTGCTACCATGTCTAGTCCATACAGTTACAAGCAGCCAATACTATGGACAGGAATGTGGGCTGTGACAATTTTTTTAATTTTCAGATAGGGGCCTACAGCATTGGTGTTAAAGCGTTACAAAAAATGTGGTCTGATTTTTTATTCCCAGCGGCCCAGTACACTGGGGCTACGAGAATCCAACGGCGGTCCGGCGGACTATTCTTCATGTTCTATATTCCACCAGACCGTTATAGGTTTAGGAAACCCTTAGCAAAAAATCTGTGCTGTGTAGACTACAGCACAGATTTTCTATTGAGGGCTACACAGCACTGGGTACAGGCGGAATTTTGTCAGATTTAAAATATAGAATCCGCTGAAAAACTGACCAAAATCCAGTGCTGTGTAAACATAGCCTTTCAGAAAGAGAACAGTATTGGAAAACCTTGTTGAAAACCTACTCAATTCCTCGTCAAAACCTCATTTGTAAAGTGCTGCATTGAGGCACTTTTCAGACAAGATTTTGACGCAGATTTGGACGCTGAAAATTTGGCGTCCAAAGCAGCCATGTGAACTTACCTTTAGAATATGTAGCAGGATATTTCCAGAATATGTCATCAATGTGCAATCCGTGGGTATCCAGCTTTTTTCTGACACAATGTAAAGCTTATTTAGTGCATTACTGCAGATTTGCCCCATGTCTTTGAGGGGTCCCAGCCAAAAAGTGAGAAAACCCCTTTTTAAGGGAAATTGTTTTCAATTTCCCATCTACCTAAAAATTGTATTTATATACTGTATATATGTGGTCTAAGATTATTGAGTTCTCATAAGCATAAGGGTATGTTCACACGGCATCTTGCGTCCATGTGAACATATGCTTTTCTGATGGGTCTCTGGGTCCATCTGAACAGACCCAGAGATGCATCTAACAATTAGCAATGAGTTTATCACTGCCGGCAATGACAGACACGCAGCGTTGCTCACATGAGTTGGGACCTGTCGGGTCCGTCTTTTGGATTTGATCCAAGAATTGCATATCATTTCTTTGACCGCATCTGCAAGACGGACCCGACAGGCGCGATGCAAACACGCAGCGGCGATCTCTCATGTGAACGCCGCTGTGTGCCTGTCATTGTGGGCTGTAATAAACTCACTGCTAATTGTTAGTTGTGTCTCTGGGTACGTTCTGATGGACTCAGAGACGCATCAGAAAAGCGTATGTTCACACGGATGCAAGACGCCGTGTGAACATACCCTAAAAATCCTGATATTTTAAAGTGTGCCTCATTTGTGTTTCTCATTCACTCTGAAAGTAATCTTGTACATTTCTTCACGGATATATATTGCTTTCCTATTGTAAACTCCCATTCAGTACATTTCTTTCAATATTATTCGAGGCAGCAACCCTTTTTTATGCCCTAATCTGATGCTGGCGCATGATAACATAGAAAAACAGTTCATATGAGCAGATTCTGAACTTGTCATTTTCTATTATTGTACATAGAGCTCTGCCCACCCAACACCCACCATGTAAATAGCTGATGTGGTTTTCTCAGCCTGCATAAACAAGACAAGACTCACATACAGCTCCATTACTGGAAGTCTGCCTAATTCTGTGAAACCGTAAAATGTATATTAAAATAAGCAGTGAAAGATTGCATTATGCAGAAGAAAGGTGGAGAGGGAGAGAGAAAACGAGAAAAAGATGGGATGAGAGAAAACCAGAGAGTAGTTTTCCGAACATGTGGAACATAACATCCACATCCATGCACTGTCTTCTGTAAATGCGTAAAACAATTATTTGCACAATAGTGAAGTTGTTAGCTGGACTCAAATATATTAATTCAAAGAGGAAAAATGTGCTGTATACTGCTCAGAGGGGCAAATGCCCTTGAATGTGGAACACAAAAACTCATTTGTTTGCTCGACCCTCCGGTACTGTAACAGGCTTACTGTATGATGTATCCCATTAAGGCCAATCAATGTTCATGCACATGATTAGAGCTAAATGCCAGGAATTTTTTTACAATTTTGAATATGTTTGTATAACCTTCTGCTTTGTGAGAATCAATTATCTTCGTTTTTGGGTCCTCAGTCAGCTGGCATAGGAGCCCATGGCTATTGAACATCACATAATGTATTCAGATCACAAATTGCCTGGACTAGATATAGATTAAGGCCTAACAATTTAATTGAAAGGGTTTTTCAAGAATGCACATTGCTGACCTATCCTTACAAAAACTCAAAAGGTTTAACGTTCTTCATTAAGGAAAGTCTTCAAGTTGGTGTGTGGAGACTTAAAAGTCATGGTCACTCCACTTAAATATATTCATATAAGCTCATGAGAAAAGACCAAGCATTCTGGTAGCGCCACCCAATGGATGTAGAATTCCACAAGTCATATCTGGCTTACTGAGCTCTGCAATCTGGCTGGGAATAAGGGCCATACAAGAGATTCATCTGCAGAAACCTTTTTTGTGGCATTTGCCCCTTTTCAGTGCAGCAAAGAGTGATAGCTGGCTGGTTGAGAGGCTCTAGATGTATCTCAAAAAGGGTAATGTTCCTCATTAGGGAGAGGTACCATCCTTTCAATAGGTAGGGCAGAGTTTAGAAAAAATGCCATATTTAGGAAGGCTCTGCAAAACTTTTTTGTCACAAAAAGTGAAAAGTGATCTTGGCTTCAAAGTCAATACGACTTATTTACTAAAGATTTCCCACACTCGAGAGCTGGGATTAACAGAGTGGGTTTTTTTTCGCTGAAATTTTTTTTTTTTCTGACAAAAAACACAGCGTTGTCTGCAGATGAGAGATACTGGCTTGGCTAAAATCCTTTTTGCTTTCTCAAGACTCGGTGGGTCAAAAGCAAATTGAGGATTTGCAAAACAAACTCTACAAGCCGTTCGTTCGATGCTCTCCTTAAGGAGAGATCTTCCCTTCCTGAGCCACTCAATGCCTCCCACACAGCCAGCCAGTATCGCTCTGCTTTTGCACTGAAGAGGGACAAAATCCCGAAAAGCGTCGTCTGCAGATGAGAGATAACGGGCTTGGCTAAAATCCTTTTTGCTTTCTAAAGCCAGTGGGTCAAAAGCAAATTGAGGATTTGTTACCTCCAACCGAGGGCGCTGTGGGCTTGTCAGCCCCTTTCCCATAATGCCTTGTGATATGCAGATGCTAAGTCGAGGGCGAAAAGGCAAAACAAACTCTAAAAGCTGTTCGTTCGGTGCTCTCCTTAAGGAGAGATCTTTCCTTCCTGAGCCACTCGATGCCTCCCACACAGCCAGCCAGTATCGCTCTACTCTGCACTGAAGAGGGACAAAAATCCCGAAACAGCGTCGTCTGCAGATGAGAGATACTGGCTTGCCTAAAATCCTTTTTGCTTTCTCAAGACTTGGTGGGTCAAAAGCAAATTGAGGATTTGTTAAAATCCAACAGAGGGCGCGGGTGGGCTTCCCAGCCCCTTTCCCATAATGCCTTGTGATATGCAGATGCTAAGTAGAGGGCGAAAAGGCAAAACAAACTCTACAAGCCGTTCGTTCGGTGCATTCCTTAAGGAAGATCTTCCCTTCCTGAGCCACTCGATGCCTCCCACACAGCCCCAGTATCACTCTGCTCTGCACTGAAGAGGATAAAAATCCCGAAACAGCGTTGTCTGCAGATGAGAGTTACTGGCTTGGCTAAAATCCTTTTTGCTTTCTCAAGACTCGGGGGGTCAAAAGCAAATTGAGGATTTTTTTACATCCAACAGAGTGCTCTGTGGGCTTCTCAGCCCCTTTCCCATACTGCCTTGTGATATGCAGATGCTAAGTAGAGGGCGAAAAGACAAAACAAACTCTACAAGCCGTTCGTTCGGTGCTCTCCTTAAGGAGAGATCTTCCCTTCCTGAGCCACTTGATGCCTCCCACACAGCCAGCCAGTATCGCTCTGCTCTGCACTGAAGAGGGATAAAAATCCCAAAACAGCGTTGTCTGCAGATGAGAGATACTGGCTTGGCTAAAATCCTTTTTGCTTTCTCAAGACTCGGTGAGTCAAAAGCAAATTGAGGATTTCTTACATCCAACAGAGGGCACGTGGGCTTCTCACCCCCCTTTCCCATAATGCCTTGTGATATGCAGATGCTAAGTAGAGGGCGGAAAAGGCAAAACAAGCTCTACAAGCCGTTCATTCGGTGCTCCCCTTTAAAGGGAAAGAGATCTTCCCTTCCTGAGCCACTCGATGCCTCCCACACAGCCAGCTACTCTGCACTGAAGAGGGACAAAAATCCCGAAACAGCGTCGTCTGCAGATGAGAGATACTGGCTTGGCTAAAATCCTTTTTGCTTTCTCAAGACTCGGTGGGTCAAAAGCAAATTGAGGATTTGTTACACCCAACAGAGGGCTTCTCAGCCCCTTTCCCATAATGCCTTGTGATATGCAGATGCTAAGTAGAGGGCGAAAAGGCAAAACAAACTCTACAAGCCGCTCGTTCGGTGTTCTCCTTAAGGAGAGATCTTCCCTTCCTAAAAAACACAGCAGGCAGATGTTACTTTAAAGTCTAGACTACATTTTTGTGGCATTTTTGGTGTTTTGTCTGGCGTAGAGGTTAATCTGACGCATGCTGCCCTGGGGGAGAGATTGACGCTCCATTCAAATGCCCCCTATATATCACCATGCCAGGCTGACTCTATAGTAAACACCACATTTCTGTGCAAACAGGATTAATTCTGGTTAGACAGTAAGTCTTTGTTCTGCTTTGTGTGAATAAAATGACAACTGTCTGGTAATATTCCTCTTTTATAATGCTGGTCTCTGAATTTTTTATAGGTAATATTTTTCATGTGAACAAAGCTCTAGATTCTGTAATCAATTGGGCCAGGGCCACACAGGGACTTTTTGAATACTTTTTGTATGATAAAATATTAAAATAAGTATGTCAGAGGAAGTGACAGTTCCTCTGTAAATCCAGTGCATTATGAGCAATCTCTTTTCATTTCTTTTCCTTTCAGCCGTGACTTCCCCTGATTTAAAGGGGCTGTCTCGCTACAAAGATTAGCTTTCAACATTTTGGGAACACTAAATAAAGATGTTTTCCAAATATATTGCGTTGTTCATCTTTTTTTGTTAAGGAGCTACAAGTGATTTTATCACCTTTCGTGCTCTCTCTGGTTCCCCAAGTGACCGACCTGTGTACTCCTTATCCCCTGCTGTTTGTTCTATCTAATTGCAGGGAGAGACCTCATCACACAGGTAGTGTAGCACAGAACTCTGAACAGTGAGAGCTTGTTTGTTATCTGATCTTTCAGACAAAAGCCAGTAATTACTGCTGTTTATATTAACTCAGAAGCTTCCCTGGTCCTGACAGCATAAGATTTATCTAATTAACAGAAGTCTGAATACACAGAGCTCATATGCTAATTACAGACAGTTTGATCAGGAAGTGACAGAGCAAAGCAGCATTATTTCATTCATGCATCCTATGAAACTTTGAGATGAGACAACCTCTAATGCTGAGACAGCTTTGACCACTTTCTTCTGCAGTAATTCCTGGCCTATATAGCAAGACAAATCAGACCTCTAAGTTAATGCAGACCCCAGGCCAAAGCCTAAAGGGAATCTATCACCAATATTTTTTCTACTAACTAAAATGAAATACTGATATTCTTTTATTCTTAACCGTTTTAATTTTCTGATTGTAGTCTTTATAATTCTGTTGTCTGTATATGATTATGGGGGCAGCCATATTACCTGAACTACTTTTTACAGCATTTAGAGAGATGCTTTACATCAGCTTCATGCACATAGGAGCCTGTGAACAGGATCAATCCCATTGACTTCTATAGAAGAGTTTTCAAGACATGTTCTGTGACCTGGGAAGAAGTCAGTGTGCAGGGAGGGGAGAGAGTGAACTGTGACTATCTCCTATTGTAACTGGTGGATCCTGTGTTATCTATACACATTGGTGTCCTCTTTCAGTGTAAACCTGCTTATGCTGATAATGAGGAGACTGCTGAAAATTTCTCTCTACAAAACAGGAAGTGTCAGACTATTGTTAGGCCTGGTGGCCAAAGTGAAAACTGCATCATTTCAGGATTTTTTTTTAAATATTGAAAGTGATATGAAACATTAAAAATAAAAAAATTAAAAATTCTTTAGAGAATGTTTTTAACATAAAAACATGTTAAAATTAGGCAGACCCTAAGAGCAGACCACTAATTTCATACATGAGAGTAGACTAGAAATTTGTACTGGGTCATGATGTCTTCAATCCTGGACCTTAAAGGGGTTTTACCACGATGTAATGTTTACGTGGGATCCTCCAAAATGATTATTTAATCACTTTTCTAAATATATGTGATTACAAAAAGTGAAGCCTCTGAGAGCTACAGCTTTCTTTACAAGCCCTTACTTACTTAAAAGTTTGCATTAGATACGACCAGCTGGAGCTGAGGAGCTGACCTGACCGCGTTTGCATGTATGCACTTCTTATCTGATGACAGGGAAGATGAATGAGCTGTGAAGGGACTATGGAGAAAGTGCAGTATATGAGTCTCTCTGCTGTATAAAGAATCCACTGTTGTAATGTTATTATTTGAGTTAACTTATGAGACGCTCCCTTATTCCTCACTCTCTGCTCACCCCCTCCCTCTCACCCCTGCAGCGTTCATGACTCAGCATGATTAGTTTATCTTCTGTCTGAGCAAGATAACAGGTAAGGTAAGCCACTTTGTGGTAAAACCCCTTTAAGAGGAGCCCGAGAGCGAGGCAGGTAATAGTGTCCAGCACCTATTGGATTAATAAGCTAAAGACTTAGGTCTTGCTCACTCTAAACAAGGCGGTCCAAAACAAAAAATTGCTGTATATTGCCAAATAATTAGATACAGTTTCCCATAAACTATGGTGGTCTAGAGCAAAGAAAGGTTACATCATCACTGGGGGTCCTTTGCACTCACAATGTTGGTGTTATTGTTCCTGGTAATTTAGGACAATGAAGATCTCTGAAGGTCTATGAAAGCGTAGGGTTTAATTTTGCTATCACTGGTGGTTCAGGGGCACAGAAAGGGTCCATGCAAGTATCCCTGATGATTTACAGTAGATAAAGGGCCAATGTCAAAGTCCCTGTTGGTTTAGGACAGGTACGGGATTAATATTAGTAGAGGAGACTAGGACTAGGGGAGAAAAAGAGTAATTTTTTCAAATCCCTGGTCGTTCAGGACAGTGCGGTGGTTAATTTTTCACACCTAAGGGCCTATAGGTTACTGACCTCTCCAGGCCCAAATATTGCCTTGGCTGTATTTAGCCATTTGGCCACTCATTGCACTGATCATAAAGATTATATGCATGAAAGGAAAATAGGGGACTTTGCAACTCTTACTACAAAGTTTTCTTTGTCATTGGGCAAAGCATTTAATGAATGTCCTACCTGATCACTAGAGAAAGCTCAGGGAGGCATGAGCAGACTTTCCCTGAGCCAGGGAAGGGTTAGCTTTTAGGTTGCAATGCTGGGCTGTTGTGCACATGTGAAACCAGCCTAACATATACAGGTTCATTGCAGATGTGCAATCAGATCAACACATACTGTTTATGAGATCCATACCCGCTGTTTTGCCTAAACACTTGTAGAAATTTGTATGTCACATTAAAATTTCTTGTAGAAGATGTGTTAACCAATAATGGAATTTGAAAACCAATGGTTAAACATTTTCATAAGTATGATTACAATACAAAACATATGTAACCAAATATATGTTTGAGGCAATGTTATGACAGATATACAGTCCTTTGCCATTCCACTTTAGGCAGCAACATTCTAATACTGTATGTAATCATCTTGTAGGTCAATTAGTTCTTGAGATTGGCATCTCTTTGGTTAGTCAGATTCTGGCACATCAATACATGTTGGTCCAATGCTTTAGTTAGGTTTCAAACTAACCTTAGCCAGCGTTACAATTCATACAGCACACAGTACCAGGTCAATGTATGACAATCAGAACAATATTCCTATGGTGTCTGGCATTTAACTAAACATTAGCATCCCTTACTAACCAGGGTCTGAAACTACTTTCCACCACTGCAAACTACAATGTTCATATCAAGGTCCTCTGGTCCTGTCTTTCCACAGGTCACCTGCACTTGTTCTTCTTTGGCCTTGGAGCAAGAAAACCACCAAGATCCCTGCTTGAAGAGGTCACATCTTTATTTAAGAGCTCTCATAGGTCTCATGCCATGAGCCTCATTAACACAGAAGAGGAGTCTTGTACTTGTCTTGTTGCTCAGTTGTGCATCGGGGTCTCCCACTTCTCTTTCTACTCTTGTTAGAGCCCGTTTGTGCTCTCCTCTGAAGGGAGTAGTACACACCGTTGTAGGAACGCTTCAGTTTCTTGGCAATTCCTCGCATGGAATAGCCTTTATCTCTCAGGTCAAGAATAGACTGTCGAGTTTCACATAAAAGAGCCTTTTTGCGATTTAAGGGAACCCAACAAATGTAATGCTCCAGATTCCAACTAGCTCAAAGGGGAAGGTTATTTTTTATAGTTTCTCTAATCGCAAAACTGTTTTGAGCTGTGCAAAATACTTGCACAAGGGTTTTCAAAAATTTTCCAATATTTTAACGAGGGCGCCGAGAACCGTTCCCCGGGCTGGGCTCCGCTCCTCCCCGGCCCTTTTCGTGTGCCGGGGGCGGGGCCCGGTGCGGTCCGTGGCCGGTCCGGGCCGCGTCGCCCCGCGGTCATAACAGCTTCTGACCCGCCCTGACTCCGGGCGCGCTCGTCACGGCCGTCGGGGGCCGCCCCGTCCCCTAAGGCGGCGCGGGCCATTCCCTCTCTTAAAGGGCCATGCGCCGGTAAATTGGTTTGGTTCCCGGTCACTGCCCCTATATAGGGGCTCCGCCCCCGGCAGTCCTCTCCCGGATCTTAGTGCCTCCTGTCCCTTTAGAGAAACGTCTTGTCCTATTTCCTTCCATTTCCAACCGTCCGCCCTGTTTCCTACCACAAACCCTCTGCCGCCTGCCCTGACCTATTGCCTGCCCTGACCCGCCCAGCCTCACTTTTCTGTACCACCACCCCTTGGGCTACCCCCGAAAGCAAGTCCCGCCGTGGAACGCCCGGGGTGTTCTCCCCGCAGCAAGTCCATCCCGCTTTGCGGCGGGCTCGGGTGAAAACCGGGTTCACTAGATCCGTCCCTGGGTGGGCTTCCACCATCCTTGCGGTGGCCCAGCTCCACTACCCTGCCTTACAGAAAAAATCCGCCATGGATCCCCCCAAAGGTGCCTTGCCGGGTGATGGGCCCCTTCCCCGCAGTCTCGCGCAACAGTCACTCAAATTGCCACAGGGCCTCTGCTTGGACCTTTGCCCGCCATTTACAGCAACCCCGGGCGAACCAGCCAACCCATCTTGTCTACACCCCCTCCCGTCGCCCCGGCCGAAACGGGGGGGTCCTAACTTCGTTTACCGCAAAACCCCTCCAAGTTTAAAAGGGGGGATCAAGCGTGCCGGGCTTCTTCACTCAGTGCCCATCACATTGAATTTGGGGGACCAGTTCCCTACGGAGGTTTCAAAATGGCTTTCGTGGTCAGCCTTTTTCCCCGGGGGGGTAAGGCCTTAGCAGGGGGCCACCCCCTCTGTGGGATGGGAAGACCCGTGAAAACGGATCTGCAGTCCTTCCTCCAGGATTCCGCAGTGTTTTGGGGAACCGGCCCCCGGCACCCCGCGGACGCCTCCTCTCCTGGCCAGGGGACCTCGGTGGGAGACTACGCAGGCAGTTCCGCACACTACCCTAGAATTACCCGGGAAACGAGTGCCTTGTCGCTACTTTAAAAGGGGTCTCTCGAGTAGGATTAAGGATGTGCGGCCCCGAAAAGAGACATCCGTCCTCCTTAGGGGCAAATTCGTTGGCTACCCGCTTTGCTGCGTTTCACCGAGAGGCAAGGGAGTCCGGGCAGGAACAGATGGAGCACGTCCACGGCCGGTCCCCTCGCCTGGCTCCCGTTTTCCAGAGCCCACCAACGCACCCGCCCCACTTCTTTTGAGGACCCCATGCGGTCGACAAGGTAAATCTCAGCAAGAACCCCCACGTGGTCGGCAACCCTGGCCTTACGTGGCAGTCCTGAGCACTTGGAGAATTGTCCCCAACGCCCAAAACGTCCGGAAAAACTCTCCACTAGGGTTCGTGGGAGAGGGTCCCTGGTGCAAATTCCCTCCTTCCCGCAGATGCTGCCTGTTCAACTCAACTGATGTGGTCTCCCCTTTCCAGCCCCTCCGCCTTCTTGGACTTGGCTCGGCCGGGAACTTTTTTCATCGCTCCTTGGTGTCCAAGTCCCCGTCTTCCGTGGTCATTTGGAAAAAACCCTGGTATCGCCTCGGTCGCGGGGGCTGCAAGCACACTATACAGTACATCCCACCAAGCCACTGTCTCTTCACGTGGGAGTTTTGCTAAGGGAAGACCCCTTTCATGTTTGCCACGCTTTTTCCTCGGCGCTTCTTTCCGGAATCCGGGTTCGACTCCATTCCACCTAACTGGACGGGGTGAACCATGCTGGGGGCCCCAACTGCCTGGCCTTTTGTCTGGTGGCCCCTCGCCCGGTGTCTCCCGTCTCTCCACGGCCCCCCGAACCGTTGGCCGCCTGCCCCCCAAAATACCAGGGGTTCCCGATGTTTTTTGGGGAGAAAGAAGCGAGATCCTTCCTCCTCTCGACCATTACTGTCCGATCGGCTACTGCGGGGGGGTGCCAGCCCCCCCCGGGGCCGAGTCTATCCCTTTCCTTCCCCGAACTCAATATGTCCGAATATATCCGGGAAAACCTCCAAAAGGGGGCTTCATAGGGAGATCTCCTCTCCCGCGGGGGCGGGATTCTTCTTCGTGGGAAAAAAGGGACGGCACCCTGCGACCCTCATTATTACGGGGCTTATAAGACAGGGTGAAAATGGGTACCCGCCTTTGATTCCTGAGCTCTTTATCGCCTACGTGGTGCGAAGATCTTCCCCCCAAAGGGTACTTAAGGGGACCCATAATCTCACCGCATCCGGAGGGCGATGAGGGGAAAGAGGGCCCTTTAACACCAAGACGGGCACTTCCAAAATCTTGGTCTCCCATTGGGGCCCTTTGCAATGCCCCCCGTTTTTCCAGGAATTCGTGAACGACACTTCAGGACCCTTTTGAAAAACGTGTGTCGTAGTGTACCGGGACACATCTTGGTAACTTTCTGACTTGGGCCCCCCACCGTTTTAAAAAGTCCGCCGGGTTTTGGGCCCCCTCGGGCCACCCCTATACGCCAATTTGGGAAAGTGCATTTTTCATCAGTCCAGCCTGCCTTTTTTTGGGATTATTATCTCGACCAAGGGTTTGAGGACCCACCCAAAGCGCCCCGCTGTCCTGCAATGGCCTCGCCCTTGGTCTTGGGGCCAAAAGCTTCCTGGGATTCTGTAATTATTACCCAAAAAAATTTCCCCCACACTTCTCCACACGGGTGGCCCCCATTGGGGGCCTCAAAGAAAGAACCTAACCCCGAAGCGGCCAACCGAACCCGAGGAGGCATTCTCGAGTTTAAAGTCCTGCCTTGCCTCCGTTCCATCCTGTCACGGCCGGACCCCACAAAGCCTTTGCACTTGAAGTGGACGCCTCATCGGTCGGGTCGGGGGTTCTCAACGAAAAAGGGGCCAAGAGGAGAAACCCCACCGCGGCTTCTTTTCCAAAATTTTCACCGGGGGAAAGGAATTACGATCGGGACCGGGATTGTTAGCCTAAAGCTACCCTGGAGGAATGGCGTTATCACGGGAGGGTGTCGGCATCCATCAGTATCTACTCTGCCCAAAAAAAATCTCCAGTACCCCCCAGAGGGCCAGCGACTCAACCCACGCCAAGCTAGAGGGCCCCCTCTTTTTCTCCCGATTCGATTTCCCCAACCATTCCGTCCGGGGAGAAATGTAAGGCGGATGCGTTGTCTGCCTTCTGAAAGTGGTCAGAGAGGGAAAAGTCCCCCCGGAGCCATAAAACCTCCGGGGCGCTTGTCCCTCACCCCCGTTGCCTCCGGCTTGTCCCGCCTGGGAAACAT
This sequence comes from Phyllomedusa bahiana, assembly GCA_025379985.1. Classification (NCBI taxonomy): domain Eukaryota; kingdom Metazoa; phylum Chordata; class Amphibia; order Anura; family Hylidae; genus Phyllomedusa; species Phyllomedusa bahiana. The sequence goes on along the minus strand of JAODAL010002121.1, from coordinate 92,711 downwards.
ATGTGGGCCCCGCACCCCAGACAGTCCTGAATGGGGGGCACTGCTCTTTGGGGCTGACCCCCGGCGCCCGAAAACCCATCTCCTTATCTCACGGGTTTTACTGGGGGCCAACCTTGCAAGGACGTTAAGGGAAATTTTTTAGGGCCCGTACCACCTGTGCCGTAACAAAACACCTCGTCACAAAGGCCTGTCGGGCTCCTGCTTCCCCTGCCCCTCCTTACTACCCCCGGTCGCGTGGCGATGGATTTTAAACCCGGGAATTCCCCCACCTTGGTAACACCCGGGCTGGGAGTTACAGATCGTTTTTCTAAGATGGTCATTTGTCCCACGAGGGGCTGCCCTCGCCCCGCGGGCCCGGCTAACCCATTTTTTCACCAAAATTTTTCGCCTTCACGGGATGCCTCTGCAGATTGTCCCTTTCCCGGGGGTCCATTTTTCTCCAAATTCTGGCGGCCCCTTTTCCCTGCTTGTTAAGCTCGATTTTTCCTCGGCCTACCCCCCCAGACTAATGGCCAAGTAGAAAGGTTAACAGGTTTGGGGGCCCACTTGCGCCACTTTGTCTTGGGGCGCCCGAATGACGGGGTGACCTACCCCCAAAAGGCAAAATTTTTTACAATTCCCCCAGTTCCCAGTCACGGGGCCCCCCCCTTTCTTATTTGTGTACCCTGCACCCCCGCCCTCCCTCCCACTGCCCTCTCAGTCCGAAGTCCCTGCTGCAGATACACTGGTCCGCGACATGAAAACTATTTTGGGGCCCTGACCCCCCTTTTGCTCCCGGTTCGGGGAGCATGAAAGCTCAGGGGATAAAAGAAAAGAGTCCCCTCCAAAAATTTTCTCTGGCGATAAATTTTTGGGTTCTGCCAAATATGTCAGGCTTAAGATCCCAAGCTTAAATGGGTTTCCCCGCTACTGGTCCCCTTTTTGGGGGTTGACCTAAACCCGGTTTGGCCCAAAACTCCGGCCCCGTCCCCATGCGCATCCCAACCCTTTCATGTGTCGCTTCCAAACCCCTGGAACCTTTTTTTTTTGAAGGCTGCTCTCCTTTCCCCGGGGGCGGATGCTCTAATGTATTCCCCGGAAAAGATCTTGGATATGAGGGTGTCCCAGGGGGAAACGATACTTTCTTCTTCGAGTGGAAGGGGGTTGGGCCCGAGGAGGTCGGGAGCCGGAGGACAAAATTTGGACCGCAACTTTTCTGAGATTCCTCCCGGGGTGGAAGAGGGGGAGGGGTAAGGGGGGGGTACGTAACGAGCGGGGCCGCAGACCCTTCCCCGGGGGTGCGGCCCGCTCGCTCCCTGGCCCCGTTTGGTGCCCGGGCGAGTGGGGTGCGGGGCCGGGGCCCCGGTCCGTGGCCGCGCTCTCCCCGGTACATAACACTTACCTGACCCCCCTCCTGACTCCAGGGGCGCTCGTCACGCCGTCCGGGGCGCGTCCCCTCCCCAAGGCGCGCGCGCCGCCCGTCTCCTCTCTCTTAAAGGGGCCAGTGCGCCGGTAATTGGTGGTTTCCCGGGCACTGCCCTATATATGGGTCCGCCTCCCGGGATCCCTGCCGGGTCTTTAGTCCTCCTGTCCTTTTTGAGAAAGGTCTTGTCCCAGTTTGCCTCTCCGTGTACCGACCTCTCGCTCCCGTTTCCTGCCACGAACCTCTGCCGCCTGTCCCGACCCATTTCCTGTCCCGACCCCCCTCAGCCTCACGATTCGTACCACGCTTATCCCGGTACCACCGCAAGAAGTCCCGCCGTGGAACGACCTGAAATTCCCGCCCAGCAAGCCCCTCCCCCCTTTGGGCGGGCTCTGGGAAAACCGGTTCTACTTAGAATTCCCCTTCCCCGGCGTGGGCTTCCACCTCGCTTTCGGTGGCCCGCGGATCCACTAAACCCCCCCCGGGTTACAAATAGCTTTTTTTACACAGTTAGAAACACAATTCTTAGAACTTGGGGTGTGGTTTTTGGAATGGGCCCCATACCCTATAAGATTTGCATTAACAACCAACGTTTGCAAATAAAAAAGTCATTTAGTACATTAACAAATTATAAGTGTATTTCTGTACATTTAAAGTTACTTTTTGAAAAAACTGTGCTTTCTATCAAAAAAAAGGAAATTTTTCTAAGTGACCCAAACCCTTTGAACGGGAGTATATATATTAATATATATAATATATATTATATAAATAATATATAAAATATATATAATATAAATATATATATTTTATATTAATGTAAAATATGTAAAAGAGTTTTCAATAAATTAATTTCTAATTCGCAAGTTCAGTGTTTGTAAAGGGTTTCAAGAAAAAAGAGGGTTCTGATACTGCTTTTATCAAATTTTTTTTAAGATTTTATCACTTACATTTAATGGTGCTTTTTTTTTTACCTATTCACAGGCCATAAACACAACTCCCGTGAAGTAAGAAACTTAACATTACCGGAAAAAAACTTTTTAAAGCAATCGAAACCCAAAATGCGACTGATACGTGACAATTTTGGAGGGACTGCACCTGGCCCAAAAAAAAAACAGTAGCCTTGGGAGAAAAACATAACCAAATAAATTAAAGCAATTTTATTTAGTGTTTTGGCATAAAGTACTTGTACAGCGGAAAGGAAACATGTTAATGCTGATCTTATCTTGTACTAAAACAGTAGAGAGGGTTCCCAGAAACTTGAGATGAGAACAGGAAAAGTGAAGTGATAATAAGGGGGGCAAAATGGCTTCTCCTATCACTTTCGGCTACATAAGGGATGCTTCTTTCTTCACATATTGTTAACCCCTTCCCGGGCTCGTTTAATCATAATTTTCATATAATAATAAAAAAAAAGTAATTTTGGGTCTTCCGATATTCCCAGTTCTGTTTAAAGAAAAATGTTATTGTCTCCAGAAGATGGGTTTCATATTTTTGTTGATATGAGCGATGACACAATATAGGGGCACCACAATGTAATTACAAAAGGCAATTAAAACAATTCTAAAGTATATTTGGTATATACCCAACCCATAGGAGCTTACAATCTATAAGAAATAGGGAAAAGACACAAGAATAAGGTTAGCAGCTCTAGACACTGTAATGTGATAACAGTTAGGGGACTCAGATCAGGCTATGCACTTGTCAGAAGAGACACATTTTCAGTGAAATTTGTAAAGGTTTGTATTAATTAGAATGCATTGGAAATGTGAGGTGTTTTCCCTAGTAGTGGGGAAGCACAAGAGAAGTCTTCCATTAAGGAGGTAATGAAAGTGGTACAGACAAACTTGTCATTTTAAGAGCATAGTTGGCATGTGGGGTGATACATGGGAGTTAGAGAAGAAATGGATTGGATAGCGATTTTGGTCATTTAGAGCTACAGTTTTGAATTACATTCCACAGGACATGCTACCAATGCTTGATCATTGTGGGACCCCCATCTATTGAGAGAATGGGCTCCTGTTTACTGATTTAGGCCTGTTCTTCTCCCCATGGAAGCTGATGGAGAATTGGCTGTGCTTGCATTTGGTCTTTGTGAATAACTGTAGGATTTATAGAACAAACTGAGCAAGAAGTGCTTTCAGGTTATCAATAACTGAAAAGGTAAATTTTTGAAACCCCCCTTACTAAAGGAAATTTTTCATAGTCATGGGCTGTTTTATGTGCTGTAATGTACTGAAATTTCTTTAATCTACAAAGGAAAATGTCCGACAGGGCCCTTAATTCGTATATTTTTTCCTTTTAGTTTATAGGATCCCTTTAAAGGGGTTTTCCAGGGTTTGGTTCCTTACCACTTTTCACACAAAGTAAATAAAACAAATCAGTGAGTCATAAAGGCTGCAGGGGAGAAAAAGGGGGGGGAGCAAGAGTGGGGAATAAGGGACCCGTCTAAAAACGAAACCCAAATAATAACTTTTACAACAGTGGATTCTTTTTAAAAGCAAGACACAGGTTTAATACACTGCACTTTCCCCCAACCCCCCTTTTGAAGCCCCTTTACATTTTCCCTGTAAATCAGATAAGAAGTTTTCACCCAAGCGGGTCTGTCAGCTCCTCGGGCGTGCCTAATGCAAGTTTTCCGGTAACTAAGGGAGATTGAAAAAATGCTGTAGCCCCTCAAGTCTTCACTTTTTGTAATCACATATTTTTTAAAAATGTTTAAATACCCTTTTTGGAGGATCCCAACCACATTTCAACGTGGGAAAAGCTCTTTTAAACTTGGGTTAAATCTGGGGGTGAAAAACAATTTTGTTTCTCAGGGCTATAAAGTTTATGCTCAGCATCAGTCATGTATATAGCATCCAGGTTGTGCCATATCCCAAATACACAAAATCACAAAAAGTTTTATTCTTTTAATGCTTTTTAATCACTAAGAAACCCCCTTTTACCCTGTCAAACTTTTTAATTATTTATTAAGCTTTCCCCATCCAGTTCCGAATTTAAAACTTTCCTTTTGTTTAACTGAGCTAAACACCAAAGGGCAGAGAAGGATAAGACAATACTAGATCTCCTTGTGTATGTCCATCAGTCATTGTCACTCTCAAGTCTATTTCATGACGCCAACTCCCCTTTACTTCTCAGAAACCAAAAATTTAAAATCAAACCCTTTTGGGGGGATAAAAAAAAAAAGGGGCAACGGTGGAAAAGCAGGAAAATGGGGATCTCTGTTGTAAAAATTTTTGTGTAACTTTTTTGAAAATTTTACAAAAAATTAGTCAACTCAAAGATTTTATACATTACCCTACCCAGAGGCGTAACTTGAAGCTCTTGGGCTCAAAAGCAAAAAGGGTTTAAAAGGGCCCCCAGGAACATGTGTATAATTTTTTGGGGCCCGTTCAATTCCAGACCCGGAAAAACTGCCCCCCCCTCTGCGGTAAAGGGGTTTTTTAACATCACTGCTGGATAAGCTCTGTGTCTTGTGGCTCTTGCCTAGATAGATAATCCCTAGTGGACTTTTGGATTGACTGATTATTTCCACACTTCACCTAACAAGGCAGTAGAAGAGCCAGTTTTTACATCCCCACTCTCCCATCTCCTTCCAAATACATCCTAAACTAGTTGGCTGAAATCTCAGTCACAGTTTTATTTTTCATATAAGAAACCTACATAATAAAAAACTCATTGGTCTGAACCGTATGACTGATACAAGCCCCCGCTCATTTTCCCGCACTATAAATCATTTTTTTTTTAGCTTTCAGCCCCTTTTTAGGAACTGCAGCATTTTTTTACTGTCAAGACAGACACTTTGTAAGATTTCACTTTGTATGCCAGCCTTACTTACAGATATTTCTGCCCTGTCACTTGCGCATATAAGACAAGGTGCAGATGGCTTGTGCAGGGATAGACAGCAAGCAAACCCGTGAAATCCCTGTTCCTGTCATCTTTTATTTTTATGTGGAAAGCATGGGCCTAGATAGCGTTTGAAGCGCTTTCCAACCCTTTTTGGGTTTCTAGGAAAAGTATGGGCCCATTAAAAAACTTGTTTTGTAGGGGAGAAAAGGTCAACTCCAGGGAAAAGCAGCAATTTTTTTTTTTTTCCCTTTAATATTATAGAGATCATTTAAGCGCGAAATCCCTTTTTTTTAAAGGGGTGCGAAACCCACCAAATCTAACCCAAAGGTTTTTTAAAGTAAACATGTGGTTTTTTCAAACCGTAGGTGAAAAATTTTTTAGAAAAGTATGGCTATGTATATATGAAAATAATCAGGATGAATTTTCACAATTTTTTTGGGGAATACTGGTGCTTTAAACTTTTTGCCCGCACCCCCAAACAAGGGCCCTGGAAAAAAAGGTAGCAGAGGATTAAAGAGAACCTGTCACATAGTGTTTTTTCCCCCCTTTTCCCCCGGGCAGAAAAAGCATGTCAAACATGCGTTTCCAGGCTGTGTCCCTTATTCTGTAAGATGCGTAGTTTTTTGAGAAATTTTAAAGCTCAAAACTGCAGTTTTTAAACCCGAAGAGTCATTCGAAGATTTATTCAAAAAGTTTAGTTTTTGTCAAAACCCCCCCATCTGAAAAGGGTAACCCCCCCCCACCTCCAAAATGAAAAAACCTATTACTTTGAATAAGTAGAAGCATGAGAATAACTGTCAGCGGGTGGGGCTAGTCTTTGATGGGAGGGGCTAACACCTACTTATGAATAAGATTTGAGGGTAAATGCTCTAACACTCCAGCATTTTACAGAATAAGGGACACAGCGCTGGAAACAGCATGTCTGTCACTAGCTTGTGCTGTCCTCAGCAAGGGGGCATAATCTATGTGACTGGTTCCCTTTAAGGTATAAATACAGCCTGCCATGTTAGGCAGCTGTTGTGTTTGGTGGTTGTAGTTCCTGTTGCTGTCAGCTGAATAGATTATTGCAGTATAAAGGAGTCATCTGCTCATCAGCCGACGGTGGAGCAGAAGTAGGCAGAGGCCATCTACAGTAAGCCAGAAGAGTAGAGAGGTTTACTCACAGAACCCGCGAGAGAACGAGAGCGAAAGACAGACAGAGGTAGAGAAAGAAGACAGAGAAAGAAACTGACAGGAAGGAAGAAGAAACAGAGGTTGATAGCCCTACATAGCAAGTTGCCAGGTCCATCATTCAAAAGCCTAGTTTACTAGACAAAGTGAACGCCTATGTTGTTCGGCTTAGAGATTGCCAAGGAGATGTTGGCAGCTAATTTCTGATTAGCTGTAACACAGGTGCTACTGAAGCCTGTGTAATGTATGGAGTGAGACAAGAGAAGTTTGTCCTCCATAATTTTTAATGTTCTGTCTGCATTGTAACGCCAAGTCTTAAAGCTAAGTACTGTTATTAAAGCCTGCTGAGACCCGAAGCTGCTGTGTCTCAGTGGTTCTTCTGGGCAAAGGCGTAACTTTAAGCGCCTGGGCCCTAGTGCAAAAAGTGAAATGAGGGTCCCCTAGCTACCATGTGCAATTTACAGTACTGGTGTCATGTTATGCCACAGAAGGGCGTTTGGGCCCCTTGAGTCTTCAGGACCCGGTAACGGCTGCTACCTCTGCACCCCTTGTAGCTACGCCCCTGCTTCTGGGTGCACTGCATGTTTCAGCACACCACCGACAGGCCCACATTACTGACATTGCTTAAAGAACGGTATAAATATTAAGGCAGAAGGGTACATAGCTCTAAAGGGTTAAAGTTTGTCATGGCAGAGGATTACAGAGGATTTTCACTTATCTCATGTAAACCTCGGTTAATTCATAAATGCAAATCTAGCGAAAATAGATAAGACTATCTATCTATCTATCTATCTATCTATCTTATATTTATTAATCTTAAATCTATATATCTCATATCTATCTATTTTATATTTATTAATCTCAAATCTATATATCTCATATCTATTTATCTATATTATAATTATTAATCTCAAATCTACTGTATATATATATATATATTATTTTTATTTAAATATATATTATAAATATATATAATATATATTACACACACACACACACACTGTATGTTGTTTTAAATTGTAGGCTGCCGCTCCAGCTCTAGGACGCCTATCTTGCCCGTCCCGGGGTTTTCCCGTTTGGGACCCGCTGTCCTTCGTAGAACGGGTATTGGGAACACCGACATAGGCTTCTCTTTATCGCTTCAGACCACTTTATTTAAGGCACACAGTTTACACCGAAAAACAAACACATATAAATAAACCTTGGCGTCTGGCCACTTAACTTATAACAAAGAGTCCCTCTTGTCTAGAGGGTCTGTGCCTATCGCACAGCCCCTCCAAAACATTACACTGCTTAAATGTGTGCCCGGGCTTTTCTGTAGCCTCTGGGGGCCAGAGCTCTCTTCCCAGCTCTGCTGCTCCACACAAACCTGGTAGCAGCCACGCCCCCCGATCACCTGGTGTACAGGCTTTTATTTGTTTCTCCAGAGATGGGTCCAATATCGGACTGGAAACCCAGGGACCTGGAATGCGGGGACAGCCACCCACCCGACACTTTTAGCTGTCCCGAAAAAAAGCCACCCATTACCTAAGCTGCCTAGTAGTATAAAACTACTGACCCAAATATAGGTGGCTTTTTCCCCACCGAGCCCAGTTCCTCGGGTGGCGCATCTGCAGAAGGCCTCCGGCCAATAGGGACCTCTAGTGGCAGGACCATGCGACTAAAATTTCAGTCGCCCTGTCATATATCCTCCCCCTCTTTATTAAAGGCCGTAGGGCTTTCTCACATTGTCCGGCTCCCCCCAGGGTCAAAGCTCCTATTTTGGGCAAAACCCCTTCCCTATATCCGCAGGGCAGAGTTGATCTTGGTTCACATACCTAGCTGTGTGCTCATCCTATGCATTCACTGACAATGGGCAACAGGGGGGCTGATCATAGCCCCTTTTTACGGGTGGCAAAAAACCCATCACGCTCTCAACAAAGATGTCATCACCCACACCCCGAGCTGCATTAACGGGGTTTTAGTATGAAAACCCCTTTAACCACGCTATCAGCCCCTTGTAGGCTGCTTACACACACAGCTATGTTGGCAGGGGTGCCCAGTGGAAGAGTTTTCCCTATTTTGGGGGTCTAGCAAAAAAGGGGGCCCCGGGTTGGGTCTCAGCAACCGCACCTATGTCACCAAAACTGTAATGACACACCCCTGTCAGGGTCGCTATTATCATGGCCCCTAGGGGTGCACCGACCCAAAAAATGCACCTCTTTGTCTGCAGGTCAAATGGGTCCCAAAACTTTAACCCCAGGACTTGGGTTCATGACCATCCCTTTTTTGGGGTGATAAAACCAAAATTCCTCTGGCCCGAGTTTGCCTTTTGGTCCCGGCTGTTACCTGGTTTCCCTGAGGAAATCTGGTCTACCTCACTGCCACTCAGCGATGATCCCCTCCAGTGAAAGGGGAAACCGTCTGTGCACCATGTGCCTCTGTGACACCCTTTAAAACCTGTAGGTTAACAATAACATAAACTTTAAAAGACAGTTGCAACATAAAGGGAGGCCCTGCAATTTACCTCAGCCTCTTTACAGGTGAGTTTTGATGTTTAAGGCTCGCTCGTCCCTTGTACACCTCTCGCCACAGCAGGAAGATCACATTACGGTCTGTTTCCCCCTTTTCAGGCATACCCTTGCTTGACTACAGAGGTCACGGCGGCTTTGATTAAAAACCCCCACCAGGAATCTGACCCTTTAGCCCATTCGAGGGTTGGTTTTATACAGGGGCCATAACCCCGCAATTCGGCCCTAAGGCCTCCTAAAAATCGTAAGCTTTTTAATAAACCAAGTCACCATTGCAAACTCTGAGAAAAATTGTTCGCCAAGAAGGCAGCGGGGGCCAATTTCCTTTAGCAGGGCAATGGCCAGCTCAAAATACTTTATCAGCTCTCCCATGGGGAGTGAGAGAAAAAAAACTCTGGCAGCGACAGCCTTCCTGGGGCGATCCCATCTCTCTCGAGGGGGCCCTTTTTAAGCAAGGGGACAATTTTCCTTGCTCCACTGCCAAAAACGTCAACTGCGGGCCCTTTAAATTTTTGGCTGCCGCTCCCCATGCACTTTCGCACGGCCCCCAATTGGCCGCCCCCGGTCAGTCGGTGCCAATTATCCCTCGCGTCCCCCCCTAGTGGGGCTGCCGCTCAGCTCTAGGACGCCTCTTGGCCCCCCGGGGGTTTTCTCGCTTTGGGGATCGCCGCCTTGAGAACGGTTTTTGGACACCGCACGGGGCTTTCTTTTATGCTTCAGACCACTTTTTAAGCACACAGTTTACACGAAAACAAACACATTAAATAAACCTTTGGCCCTCTGGCCACAAAATTTACCAGAGTCCCCTCTGTCTAGAGGTCTGTGCTATCCATAGCCCCCCAAAAACATTACATGCTTCTGTGTGCCCCCGGGTTTCCTGTAGCCTCTGGGGGCCAGACTCTCTTCCCACCTGCTCTCCCCACAACCTGGTTGCACCAGCCCCCCATCACCGGTGTACTAGGGTTTTTTAGTACTCCAGAGATGGGTCCAATCCGACCGGAAAAACCCGGGACCTGGGAAAGCGGGGAAGCCACCCACCCGACACTATAGCTGTCCCCAAAAAGCCCCCCTACTACTGCCTAGCAGCTATTCAGCCGTCCCTAATTTTCAGAGTATAAAACTCCTGACCCAATAAGGTGGCTTTCCCCCCCGAGCCCAGTTTCCTCTGGTGGCGTATTGCAGAAGGGCCCCCGGCCCTAGACCCCTAAATCAGGTCATGCGACTACCAGCAGTCCCCTTCACAATAAAAAGTATACATAAAAATTTTTTACACACATGTAAAATAGTTTTAAACAATAATCTCATTTATCAATGGACTGAAGTTTACATGAGACAAGTGAAAATCCTCTGTAAGTTTATTTGAAGCAGGCATGAAACCACAGGCTGGGGGACAGAGTGCAGTGCTTCTGAGTGTGGGATAGCAGTATAGCAGTGCTTATAGAGTCTGGAGCTGAGCTCAGGAATATATGACAATCATAGATGATGTATGGGAGGGGGGAAACTTCTGAGAAAATAATTGCACAGGTAACATAGTAGTTAGAAATATTGTCATTATTCAAGTAAAGACACATGGTAACTTCATTTTATGTTTGAGCCAGAATGGTAGTTCAGCTTTAATGTAGAGCATGGGATAAACTTGAAGGGTATAGACATATTACCGCATTGACCTGCCAAACCAATAGAATCCAATAAAGTGATCTGTTACTTGAGTTGTTTAATGTTAATAGACAAAGAGGAGTTATAGTTAATATTTTCCCATATATACATAATTTCTATACTGGATATCAGAGTACTGCCTCTTTTCCCCTCTACATAGAGGTTGTCACACAGCTCTTTCTTAATGTCAACTATTCTGGCAAGATATGTATAAACCAGAACTTTGCGATAGGTACTACCCTTATAAACGAGGGCAGTAGTTCATGCAGTTCCTAAAAATGAAGTTATTTGGGAAATAGTAATTTTTTTCACCAATATACTGTATCTGTAATCTCGTATTTTTTCAGTTTTAATCCACTCTAAAAGTGAAAAAAAAATTAAACCGATTATAGTATAAAACAGTGACATTTAATTATCATCTAGCAGAAAATCAGTCAAATACATTTTTTGAATTCAACAGACACTGGAAAGAATTAAGATATACGTTGCGACAAGCCAGTCTGTACTGTGGCATGTACAATTTCTAATAAAAGCTTTTTAATATACAGAGACATTTAAGGTCAGGAATAAAATTTATCAGTCTGGCATAGATGAAAATGAAAGAGAAGCAAAATAACAAGTTTGAGAAGTTTCACCTGTAAATAACATTGGTTATACTGTACAGTTCTAGCATTGTATGTACAGAATCTCCATTGCTTGTGCTGTTGTAACAAGATGGAATTAGAATAGAAATGTTAAAAGAACCATAACTTAACCTATGCCATATTTTGTTAATTATATAGTATTTTAATGTATCAAAAATCCTAGTGCAGCAAATAATGTTCTTGCCACGCAAGATGCTTAAAGGGGGTTGTCTCACTACAAGGATTGCTTTTTATGTTAAAGATCTTGCAAAAACAAATAACTTTGCAATAGTCATCCAAGTATTATTATTATTATTATTTATTTTAAAGCGCCATTGTTTCCAGGGCGCTGTAAATTCGAGGGGGTTACATATATAACATAAGTCAAATGAGCACAATGATAAGTGATTAATGACAATTGGAACGACAGAGGGAGAGAGGACCCTACCCGTGAGGGCTTACAATCTACAAGGAGGGGGAAAGAGACAGGAGGTGAGGGGCAGACATGTTTGTGGAGGAAGTAGTGACAACAAGGTTAGTGTAGGTTATCGGCAAGACTGAAGAGATGGGTATCCTACATATTGTGAGATATCCCCTCTTGTATGGGCTGCATCAGCTCATCAGGCCGCTAGAGCTGCAGACCTGTTTGATCTCTCCTGATAGGCTACCAGCAGTGGTTGCTATAGCTACAGGCCTGGCTTCTATTGCAGCCTAGTGGAAGCCAGTAAACACGACCCTGAATTCAAAGTTTAAACCAAGAAAACAGGACTGAGGTAAGATGAATCAATGTAGTGACACAACCCCTTTAACTAGAAACTGTAAAGGACTGCAATGGGTACAAATGTTTATAATGTTCTGCTTTAATGAGACGGGGTTGTGATCCATTTACATACTTTATCTTTGTAGTTTAACCAGAAGTTTGCATTGCATTCCTGTATATCTGTGTCACCAGTATATTACAACTAAATAAATAAGTGGCTTTGAAAGTCATTCAGACCCATATACACACAAACAAAAACAAAAATTAAAATTATGAAGTCATTAATCTAAAGCATTGTTCCCATAAAGTTTATATTTTAGATGATTTGATACGAGGTGGTCATGCCACTAGAAACACCTGAATATCTGCTAGTGGGTACTAAATGTATACGGATGATGGAGGGTCAGTTCCTTATATGAACATACTCTTAATAAACTATTCATTTCTTTAGCCTCTATACTGTAAGACACAAGTTTGTCATGAAAGTAAAGACATAGAACAAGATTATGTAGTATGTTTTCATTTTACATTTGCTCTCTACATAGCCTATATTAGACAGGGCATGAAATCAAGGTAATATTAGTTTAAAAGCTCATTTTGGGTTCCGGTTTGGAAACCAATCCAAGCTCTCTGCTCATCAGTAGTTATGATGAAAATCTACGAGTAGAAACTAAGGTCTTCGATCTCCACTTATATCATTATTAATCTATACTTTCCAGCATTTCTTTTTTTATATATATATTTGAAAGATGCCTTTATAGATTATGAATTCAGATGGAGTATTATGTTTTTATATATCATGTCCCCCCTATACATCTCGGCTTTAATTTCCAGATACCTCTAATGCAATCTCCATTCCTCACAGGACCTTCCTCTCTGCTCTCCCCATGTCAGCTCCTTACATAATCTGCTCCACAACTTTTCCTATACAACCCCCATACTCTGGAACTCACTACCACAACACATCAAGCTTGCCTCCACATTTACAACATTAAAAATTAGCCTGAAAATGCATTTCTACAGAATAGCCTACAATTTACAATAACCCTACTGTCACTTTATCACCCCACATTTGAAACAGTAAAAACGGGACCCGGCGCACATGGAAGATGAGAGAAAAGCCCGAGCTAAAGGCTTATTTTTTAAAAATGTCACTTTTATTCTTAGAGGTGCAAAGGCATTACCTTCACAAGATTAAAAACATGACATAAAATGTGTTAAAACGTGCTTCCTCAGAAGTATACAGTACAAAGATATTCAGACACACTATATATAACAATAATACAGGCTTTGATTGGATTTGATATGTGTCAATCAAGTGACGTTTTGAGACAAGTGATGAGTTGGAGAAGATCTAAGAAGATTGGAAAAAGAGCTGTCAATCAAGTGCCCCGGAGAGACACAAGATCTCTGAAGACGCTACTGACCCAAATAAAGTGAAGAAGTGTGAATAGTTATAAAAAACTATCAACAAAATACTTAAAAAAGCTGTTAACAAAGTGTGCACATCCATGGTGTAGATAAATCGTGGATAATTGAAAATTAGAATTGTTGGGATGTAGATAAATCCCGAAGATAGTGGATAGACATACATTAAAGTGAGTGCACCAATGGGAGGGGAGGCGGGCTGTACGAATTAGCCAATAGGCAGACTTCTTACTTTTGAACTGAGAAGGCGCTTTATCACCCCACAAACATGTCTGTCCCTCCCCTCTGTCTCCTTCCTCCTCTATTGTAGATTGTAAACTCTTGGGGACAGGGTTCTCTCTCCCTCTGTTTGAGATGTTAGTCATTTACTCAGTCATGTACTTGTTTTGGTCCTATGTATGTTGACCACATATCACATGTACAGCACCCTGAAATTAATGGTGCTTTAAAATAAATAATGATTATAATATTCATAAGCATTTGGTCATTGACACCAGATCAAAATGTAAGACTCAGTAAATGTAGCCGTCATTTAAAAAAAAATACTGCCATACATTAGTTATACGCAAAAACGTTTGGTTGGTGGATTCAAGGTACTGAGACCTCCATTTATCACTTAATTGAAAAAGGTAGGTTTCTCTCAATGATTTTGACAGGGAGAGCTAAGGGAGCAAGGAACGTCCATGTGAACTAGATACTATGCTCATAGGTGATAATGCGGCTGTCATTGGTAGCTGTTAAAAAGTTATGTTACTTTCTGTCTCAAATATAGGAAACTGAAGAAGACTTGCACTGCACACGTTGATTAAGGAATACAGTCAAGTTTTCATATTTCACTATACCATTTTTGCAAGTTGTATGAGCTGCATTATCTAGCAGTTAACCCCATTTCATTTTTTTACCATTATATATATATTTTTTTTAACTTTTTCCAAAAAATATACATGACTTTTGACAGTTTTGTGGGTTCAAATATCCGAACAAAGGTTTTATTAAATTCTGTAACATTTTTCTGTCTTAACAAATTTGGTTTTAGCTTTCAAAATTTTCATCTTAAAACAAAAGTGAGAAACAGCATTGAAAGTATAGATACCTGGGAAACTATGTTGAATATGCTACCATTGTTTTAGTCTGGCTTTAACGGTCTGCGTTAATTCTCTCCTTACTATTCTTTATTAAAGAATTCATAAGGTTTTATTGGGGAGCTTGATCTCTTTTCTCTCTTTTCCTAAGCAATAAAGTAAGCATCTTTATTATTTATTTATTATTATCTTCACTGTTTTCCGAGCTATTATTTATAATCCAGCCAAAATTTTAATGTCACTGTATTATGGTTTTTGTGAATAATGTTTTTGATTTTTTGATGACACCCTTTTTGGACATATGACCATCGCCAAGGGAGCTCCCTTGCACACAACTCAGTGTAGAGATCCACTAATTAAGAGTGACTTGGCTCAGTCATGTATTACTGTATATGTTTTTCCATGTATTAAAATGGATGCCATATCAAATTGCATTTCTTTTAAAGCGGCTGAATAAAAAACAGGTGACCACCATGAGTTTCAAAAGTTGGATCTGTTGTAATCAGAGGCTTTTCTTATAATAGAGGCTGCTACGTTTTTAACAAGCCTAAACTTAGAGTGATGTTCCCACAAAGAAACGCCTGCTTAGCAGGTTGGCTTTTAGCTTCGATGGGAGTTCCAACTTCCGAATATAGTTGAATGAGTGTCCATGGTTATATTCAGAACTCCCAAGTGTCACCCTACTCAGTCTCTCACACAGTCGGTTCATAGCTAGCCTTGTGGGCACACTCCTTTAACAAAATGCAAGATACAAGGTGACGCAGCATTTGTAGCTATAGAAAACACATAAAACCGATTAAACATATGGAGAGCAAATGCTTCTTAGATGAGGAACAAATGGCACAGTTCTATCCAGCTATTATTTACAACTAGCACCGTTCATTTGTAGCCAGAGATTTTTTTCTTCCAATTGAGGAAACTAAGTCTCAAAGTGTATTCTTGAGATAAATCTATTTTTATAGCAATTGTTTCTTAGTGTGCCAAAGATGACTTGACCCTTTGGCAATATCAGTTCTTAAGGAATCCCTGTCTTATCTTTATTACTTCATCTTGTGAAAAGCAAAGATAGCATACAGAAAGGGAGTTCCCAGTGAAACAGTATAAGCTTGGGGATTAGTTCTAAAAATGACTAGTGTAGGCATTGACAAGACAACCAAAATCAATGTATAGTAAATCAAGAAACTCTGAACACTGCTCTAAAATTAATTTCCTAGAATGCTGCTTTTCAAGACATATGTAAACATACATATATAAATTAAGCCAATGCTGGATAGATCTGTGCCAAGTACAAGAGTTCCAGGCTGACAAGTAGTTAGTAGGGCAGTTGCGTCCTGTCTCTCCTTAGGGAAATTAATAGCAGGCATTTTTAAACTTACCTTGCACAGCTATGCTTTAGCACATTAAATACTGTGTACCATCATATGTACAACTCTGACATAAAAGATTGATTTTTACATACTTTACTGGTTACCTTGAATTAAAAAGAAACTGCACTACATTTTAGTCTGCAATCTTCATTTCTTCATTTATTGTAAGATTCCTTGGCATTCAGTTTTCAGCCTGCTCCTAGTTTCAGTTTTTCTTCTGTGGCGGTGTCCTCTCAGTAATTACAAGCCTAGAGTTTTTTGCGGGTGCTCTGCTTTTTCTCTATACTTGTACACAGCCTCAGTTATTCTTCCACTGGAACCTGGCTTGTGTGTACTTACCACACTATCTACAGTCTGTGTGAGTTGTCCTCCTTAGATATTCTACCTCCACTCCAGGCTATGATTTGCCTGTACATACTCCATCCTCTTCCTGTTGCTATCTTTAACATTGAGAGAAGTTATGGAAAAGTGCAAAGAGAGTCATCAGGACCAGGGGCAATGCTTTGATGGATGTAGTTAATAAATTCTATAGAACTTTGTCGGTGCTGTTTTATGGTGACTAAATAGGAAGCTTCTGAATTTTGCACTTAGGAATAACAAAAACAATTTTGATGTAAATGTTATAGTGTACAGGAGGAACACTACTAAAGGGTAAAATTGTTTATTCGATGTTGGATTTGTATGTACTATGATTTATGCAATTCTGTCTTGTTTTTTATGAATCATTGCACTGTAACAGTCCTTTAAGGGTTAAACCTTTGTGTTCTGTGTAAGCCTAAGCAAGAGTGACTAGTTTACTTATGAAGAACCATGTTTTCACATACATAAAAATACAGCACAGAGTTTACCCAAAGGTCAGGAACTTACATTCAAACATACATACTTACATTCAAACATCATTTCTTATTCCTATCGCAATTATCACAGACATAAATCCAGACATTATAAACACCATAAAACTTTCGTAATTTACTATAGCACCTATCCTGTACATAACACTTGCAGATACAGAAAGCAGTGTAACTGAAAATCGCTGACTGTGGGCTTTTGTCGAAAGTGTTAGCCCCTTCCTGACGGACGGTCATAATAATATGGCTCTAAGTTTTATTCCTCCTCGCGTTCTGAAAGCCATAACTTTTTTATTTTTCCATCTACATAGACGTACGAGGGCTTTTATTTTGCCGGACAAGATTTAATTTCTAATGGTGTTATTCATATTACCATAGAATATACTGGGAAACCACAAAAAAAATTGGGGCAAAAGGTGAAAAAACGTACTTATGCAATGTTTGTGGGTGTTTTGCTTTTATGGCGTTCAATCGTCGGTAAAAGTGATGTATTATCCATATTCTATAGGTTTATATGCATCCAACAATACCAAACATGTACGGTTTCCGTTATGTTTCTGTACTGTAAAAAAATTCCAAACATTTTCTATTTTTGAAATTTTTTGCGAACAATAACTTTTTTGTACTAACACCTATGGACTTGAGTGAGGAGCATTTTTTCCAATTTTTATGGTATATGAAATGACAAAAAAACTCCCACGACTTTGGCATTTGGAATTATTTTTATTTTAAGGTGTTCAGTCTACGGGATAAATTATGTTATATTTTAATATATCAGACTTTTTCAGACGCGGCAATATCAAATATGTGTAACTTTCATGTTATTTTATTATTTTTATTTGTAAAATGGCAAAAAGGGGGTGATTTGAACTTTTACTATTTTTTTTTACACTTTAAAACTTTTTTTTTACTTTAACTTTGTGTCTCCCTAGTGTGCTTCACCACTAGGTGCCTCGATCATTTATACAGCCTAATGCATTGTATAGACAATGCCTTAGGGTGTACCAATATGGCGGTTACCAGGCAGGAAGTGGGAAAATTGAAAACATGGCGGAGATGGAAGCCTTCACAAGGCTGCCAGCTGCCATGTTAAACGATTGGGACACAGCGATCTTGCTGCCAATGTCCCGATCGGAGTGAGGAATGATGCGCGGCACCGTTTCCCATTCATTTAGACGCTGCGGCCATATTTGCCGCGGTGTTTAAGGGGTTAAGCAGCACGGGATGGTGGCGGCGCCCTTTCCTGCTGTAACTGCTGGGTGCTAGCTGCGATCCCAGTACAAAGCCCCTTCCAGGCATCAGGACGTACTCATATGTCCAATGTCGGTAAGGGGTTAAAGAACAAGAAGATAAATAGTTGCTCCAGTTCCAGGCTTTTCATAGTGTATAACTTGGAAGCCACATTACAACCTCTCTGTTTAGTTTTTTCAAAACCTGTGTAAGTGTAACTAGAAGAACCGATGCAGTTTTGAAGCTTAAGGGTGGTCACAGCAAATATTGATTTGTTTTTGATGTTTCTTTTGTTTATTGACTTTGCATTTTGTAATTGATAAAAATAAACTATTAACACTTCTACTTTTCAAAGCATTCTTACTTTTGCAGCATTTTTTCCACACCTGCCTAAAAGTTTTGCTTAGGATCATACATGTGCTTGCCAAACCTTAGGCTCTATTAAGCCCCCCGCTGTGATCACGTTGCAAGTTTTTTTGTTGGATAGATAAAAGGGGCCCGTTGCTTAGTCAAACTCCTTTAATATCAATCGATGCTAATGACTGTGGTATCTACAGGATTAATTGTCTGATCCTGGCTATTATAGTTAAAGTTTGACTGTCAAACAACGGGATGTGTTGTTACCTCCTATATTGGCAAAAATAGCACTTTTAGGTTGTAAGGGGCCGTTTACAAGGCACAGGACAACTATTGGTCAGTTTATCCGACTGGTATTTGTACTATTTTCGGGCCGTGCACACGGAGAAAAGAAAACTGTGGAGAAAAGCCCTCCCTCTTCACATAGACATGTTCATATTCCGTCTGAAAGCCGGTCAGAACAATGAACATGTTCTATGTTTTTCGGACCGCTGGCGGTCTGAAAAACCTCAGGTCGGAAAATCCGGATTTTCCATTAAGGTCCGTGTAAAAGTTTGTCAGCTGGTTTGCAGATGGTTTTCAAAACCGAAAACCGGCTGACAAACTGGCTGAATAACAGTGCAGTGGGGACATGGCCTAGTAGTACATCCCAATATGGGAAGAGGTCAATCTTTCAGAGCAATCAACTGCTATCTTGATAAATATGTAGGAAACTGACTTTGGGCTCCTTCACTCAGGTAATTTCCATTCTGATTCTACTCATTTACGTCCACACGCAGCGTAAATTTTACTAGTTGTATTCTGCTGTTGAAAACTGAGTTGGACAGCACAGTTTTCAAGGAGTATTACACATGTTATTGCATCTGAATATAGAGTATTTTTTTTTCTCGGGGTTTATAGTCACAAAAGAGTCCCATTCATTTCTATGTGGTTTTGGTTGCTGCTCCGTGTTAAAAGCCACACAGAAATATTTGGGGCACATTTTGCACAAGGTTTTTAGCCATCCCCATTGACATCAATAGTATCAATAGTACATTTCCATGCCAAAAGGGACAAATGATGAACATGTTCTATACTTTTTACATCTAAAAACCAACCGCTGCAAACATGCATTATATGAACGCCAATGCGTATTTTCTTTCGATGTCAATAGGGATTATTTACTTTTGGTTTTAGATGAGTATTTCAGGTTGGAATCTACGTGGATTCCGACTTGAAATACTCGTCGTGCGGATGTATCCTTACTGCTATACTGTACACAAGTTCACCAGTTTACAAAATATTGCTGCCTATGAAGGTTAATAATTTGCTGCTAATGCAATCCATGAAGTAGTACTATAAATAGGAGGCTATGACGTGAAATAACTACATGTGGTAATACATAGTTACAGCTCCTCCAGGGTCAGATTCATAAAATGTGAACACTTGAGATACCTAGTCCAACTAATGGATAGTACAGGATGTGTCTTATGACCAGTTAAGCATTTATCACTAAGTTTGGGAGATAACTTCAAGATAAACTTGAAGGTTAAGTAATTCTAAACATGATAGAGAAATAGTTTTAAAGAAATGTTTCAGGTGAAGGTATCCTCTATAACACAGATTAAGTGATGACATTTGCTGCATTCTGGTTAAAAGGAATGTATCATTAGAAAATAACATCTTATGTAAAAGAGGTTTTTATTACAAACTAGCAGAATTATCCGGCTTCACATGGGTCTACTACATTCAACTGTTTGTTGTTTGGTTTGCATTGTCTGTGCATAAATTTCAGATACTGTTCATGGTGAGTTCAGTTTTCTTTGTGATTTTGATGAGGACGGTATGTCCTAGAGAGTTGAAACCTGATCTTAAGACTTCTGATGAGCCTGAGTTACTTATGTACCATATGTGGTGCAGACTGGCTCAGTCATTTTGACATGTATAAAGAATATACAGCTGTTACAGCGAATCCTAATTTTTTGCAAAAATGTTAAAAAAAAGTAGGAGACAGTACATCCTAAAGAGCCGAAACCTGGTCTAATACATGATTTACCTAGATGCCAAATTTGGTACAATTTGTCCCTTTCTAAACAACAGAAAACCATCTTAGGCCATGTCCCAACGGCCATGTCCCAACGGCACCGGTTTGCGGTTTGCAAACCGTCTGAAAAACCGACCGCAAACTTTTACACAGGCTGCAATGGAAAACCCGTGCAGCAGTCCCCACTGCATGGGTTTTCCACCCGAAAAACATTGTGCTTGTTCATTCTTCCTTCCGTTTTTCGGACAGAATATGAACAAGTGAATGTGAAGGGGAAGGACTTTTCTCCACTAATCGAGGAAAAAAGCCGTCCTCCTGCGGCCGTGTGCATGGCACAAAAACCGGAGAAATACCGGTTGGATAAACCGGCCAGTATTTGTCCTTTGCCGTGGGGACGCGCCCTTATATGTGTTAGGCAGGTGTGGAGAA
This sequence comes from Phyllomedusa bahiana, assembly GCA_025379985.1. NCBI lineage: Eukaryota > Metazoa > Chordata > Amphibia > Anura > Hylidae > Phyllomedusa > Phyllomedusa bahiana. The sequence goes on along the minus strand of JAODAL010002121.1, from coordinate 71,977 downwards.
AATGTTGCAAAGTAAGAATGCTTTCCAAAATAAAAGTGTCGATATTTGCTGTCACTACCCTTTGCTTTGAAAACAGCATCAATTCTTCTAGGTACACAGGTATTGAAGAAACTCGGCTGGGAGATTGTTCTAAACATCTTGGACAAACAAGCAAGGCCATCTTAACACTATTGTAGACCCCCCGGAAAAGCAGTGCAATAGGAAATACCTATGTAACCACTCATAGGACTCCTTTACGCTGAAAATATTTCCTAATGACATTGGCTGTATGTTTGAGGTCATTGTCCTGCTGCAAAATAAATTTTGAACCAGTTACATACGTTTGCAGTATTTTTTCCACACCCTCCTAAACATTTTCATAGTACCGTACATGTTTTAAAAAAAATGTTTTATGAGGCTTATATCCATATAAAAAATTCTGATATATTCTAATTTTTATACTATCATGCTCTTGCTCAGCTCACTCATTGTCTGTTGCATCTTTTGCACTTCACTTTGCTACTCGATGTAGCGGTCACTGCTCTGCCTAGAGTGGCATCATCATTAATGCAGCATCATCCTTGTTATTATACTCTACTTAAAGTATTCCTCTGGATGCATCCCTCTCCTGTGCAATAAATCAGCAAATGTAGGTAATAACAAGCCAAAGTTAAATGTATGGTAGTAGCATACTAGCCAAAGTGTGAAAACTTTCGTCAGGGAGTTTCGCGGCAGAATTTTTTTTTACAAGCCACATCCTTTTTGCACACCACACTGCTTCTTATAAGACTCACCTCTTATTTTTTACAGGCCCCTCTTCACATCCATACATCCTACTTGCCACGTAAAAACCACTTTAAAAATCATCTTTTTATGTCATGAAAGTCTACGAGCCGTCAATCTTTTTCTGTTGATGGAACTGTTTGGGGGCTTTTTATTTGCAACAGAAATTGCTGTTTCCATTGGTATCATTGTTTTTAATCACTTTTTATTCCGTTTTCTTTGAGGCTGGATGAACAAACATCTGCAAATAAGATTTTTTTACTGCGTTTTTAATTTCTTTTTGCAAAATCTATGGGGTTCAACTGTCGCGATAAAAGCTAGTTTCAATCTCGGCTATTGCATAGGGAGCTTGGCTGTATATTACTGCCAGCTCCCACTGTACATTGCAGCCAGATGCTACTGTCAATGGTGCAGAGACCTCCTTAGCAAGAGACCTCCAGAACGGGCTAGGTTGCAGGTTACTGGGACCGACGCGTTTCGGGTCACATGATGGTGAGTGAGGGTCATGTGACCCGAAACGCGTCGGTTCCAGCAACTTGTAACCTAGCCCGTTCTGGAGGTCTCTTGCTAAGATTTTTCCGTATGGATTTTTTATATTTGAAATGAAACAATAAAGTTAATGGAATTTGCTTTTACTAAGTCCTGAGCGTCTGTCATTTTGTGCTCAAAAGCTGGTTCATAAAGTTTTTTTCTATTACAAGGAGGAGGGGTAGCGCCCAGAACCGTGCACTGAGCCAGGCAGCAGGTGAAGATAACCACGCCAAATGAGGTGAGCTGTTTACTTTTCTTTCTACTAACTCTGGGTGGACATCCCCTTTTCCAAGAGTCTACTGGAGTTTCTGGATAGTTGGCAAGTATGTTCTGTATAACAGTTACAGCTACTGTACACCTGCTGTTAGTGCATGCGGCAAGGGCAGTGGTGGTATCGTCTTCTGTGACTTATAAGTGGGCTTCTGAAGGGTTTTGGTGGGTGTTATGACGTAAGTGCTGTATACTAGTGTCATGGTGTCACAGCTTTAATGTAAAAGGTGCGACTATGCGAAACTGGCAGACAGTAGCAGGAAATGTGTGTGTGTTTTTGTAATTCCCATTATTTTACAGTTCACAGTAAGTGCTGCTATTAATACTGTTGTCACGAACTGTGCTGTAACTCACATCGTCTCTGCTGGCAGCATGCCATAGGATCCTGGCAGATAATTTAAGTTACTTCTGTTTCTGCCTCTCTCTGTTACTCCAGCAAGGAAATGGTTAACTCTACCTGGCTCTGAACTCTATTTATTTGCCGTTGTATCTCATGGCTTTTTAGATTCTGCTATACAAGCCTGCAATGATGTAATTCCTGGCCTAAGTGTTATCACAGTATAGTCCCTGTTCTCATTCTGACTGTATTCTGTGGACTCTGCCTTTAGCCACCTTGTTCCAAGTTTTTACCTGGCCTGGTACCATAATCTGCCTTTGCTTAGGCCTTCTCGATTCTGTGTATGGTACTTGTTGTTTTACAGTCTTGTGTCTACATGCTGGTCCTGTGTTTTCGTCTGCCTCCTTCTGTTGCTCTTGCATTTATGTTGCTGTTCAGCTCTGTTGTCCATATTCATGTTTTGTTCCTGTGTCCACATTTCTGTCCTGCTCTAGTGACTATGTTCCTGTCCTGCTCTGGTGTCCATGTCCTGCTCCAATTTCCACGAACTATCCAGTTCTGGTGTCTATGTTCTACCCTGCTCCAACGTCCATGACGTATTCTGCTCTTGTGCCCACATTTCTGTCCTGCTCCAGTGTCTACGTTCCTGCCCTGCTCCAGTGTCCACAATTCTGTCCTGCTCTGCTTCGTTGTCTATGTTTCAGTCATACTGTGGTGTATGCATTTCAATACTGCTTCAGTGTACATCCTCCAGTCGTGATTCATTGTCAATATTCCTGGTGCCTCACATGAAGTCAGTCCTGTCATGACTGCTAACTGATGGTCATTTTGGGGATTGCAACCAGGGGACCATCTTCTTTAGACTCAATGTCTGTAAGGGTTTGGTGGATTCGCTGGACCACCGCAAGCGATGATAGTTGAGCCACGCCAGGGAGCGGAGTCTAAGTAGCCCCCAGTATTCACCAGAGCCCGCCGCAAAGCGGGATGGACTTGCTGCGGCGTGAGGCTACCAGGTCGCTACCCTTGATGTGACTTGCTTGCGATGGCGGCCGGGGTATTGCGTGGTACAGAATCGTAATCCAGAGGCGTAGTCGGGGACAGGAAGAAGGTCAGGACGGGCGGCAGAGGTTCGTGGTCAGAGACGGGCAGGTCAGGGCAGGCGGCAAACAGGCTAGGTCAGGAAACGTAGCGGAACGGACTCTTACACGGATAATCAGACAGGACTTCTAACACTTCTCAAGACAAGGTACGCACACCAACAATCTGGCAAAGAGTGCTGGGGGTGTATTCCTTATATAGGACCAGCAGCCGGCAATAGACTAATTACCGGGCCACTGGCCCTTTAAATCCAGATCAGCCGTCACATGCGCGCCCTAGGCAGCGGGTACGCGTGCAGCGGCCGGGACAGGCAGGATCAGTGTGCACAGGAGCGTGGATGGGTAAGTGAGCCGGCGCCAGGGACCGGGCAGCAAGGGGATGGTCACGGGGAGCCGCAGCACCCGCGCCGGACATGACAATACCTCCCCTTAGGTCTCCCCCCTCTTTTTTATGGAATTTAAAGAGGAGGTCAGGTGATAGATTATCCTCAGGTTCCCACGAACGCTCCTCCGGCCCAAACCCCTTTCAGTCAATCAGAAAGAACCGCTTCCCCCTCACTGTCTTCTCCGCCAGCACCTCCTTGACCTCAAAGATGTTATCAGCGTTGGCCACAGGAGAAGGCGAGACAGCCCCCCGGGAGAAGCGATTCAGTACCACAGGCTTGAGGAGAGACACATGGAAGGCGTTCAGAATATGCAGAGTAGGAGGCAAGCGGAGCTTGTAGGACACCGGATTTAGTTGCCGAAGAACAACAAAAGGGCCCAAATACCTAGGGCCTAACTTGTAACTGGACACCTTAAAACGAATATATTTGGCGGACAACCAAACCTTATCACCTGGCTTAAATAGGGCGGAGTTCTACGGTACCTGTCGGCCTGGACCTTGGTGCGAGCAGAGACCCGTAGAAGGGCCTGACGCGTGGTTTGCCAGAGTACCTTGATGTCACGCACCTGGGCATCCACCGCAGGAACATGAGATAAGGTGGCCAGAGGGAGAGGCGGGCGGGGATGTAACCCAAAGATGACAAAAAAAGCAGAGACTCCAGTGGATTCAGAGTCTAGGGAATTATATGAAAATTCCGCCCAGGGGAGGAGGTCAGACCTGTTATCCGTAACAAAGTCCATGGCTATATGAGACCAAGGTCTTTCTGGCACTGGCAGAGGCTGAAACAGACCCGTGGGTCTGAGACGAGGGACTTTGTTACAGGCACAGGAGGTACAGGCCAGGACAAAGTCTCTAACGTCTGGAGCGAGAGTGGACCACCAATAGTAGCGAGAGATCAATTGTATGGACTTGTGGACACCAGGATGGCCCGCCGTTCGAGAGGAATGTCCCCACTTAAGGATTCGATGCCGCATGGCAGGGCGGACGTAGGTTTTCCCAGGGGGTAGATGTTGAAGATCCACGGGGGCCGCCGTGAGGAGACGTTCCGGAGGAATTATGTGCTGCAGTGGCGGCTCTAGGCCCATAGTGTCCAAGGATCTAGAGAGGGCGTCTGCCCTGATGTTCTTTTCGGCTGGCCGAAAGTGAAGGAGGAAATTAAAGTGGGCGAAGAAGAGCGACCACTGGGCTTGTCGAGGATTCAATCACTGGGCAGACTGAAGATAAAGGAGGTTTTTGTGATCGGTGAAGATCTCAATGGGATGGTGAGCCCCCTCCAGCAAGTGTCGCCATTCCTCTAGGGCTAACTTTATGGCCAGTAGTTCACGATCACCGATCGTGTAATTCCGTTCGGCAGGAGTGAAGGTCTTGGAAAAGAAGCCGCAAGTACGCAATCTCCCAGTGGAGGACTTTTGAAGGAGGACAGCGCTGGCACCTACTGAGGAGGCGTCCAGTGGTCGGACAACTGGACACTGCGGGTGCGGGCGAGACAGAACAGGAGCTGAAGCGAGGAGAATTGTGGGACGAACTGCCTGTAATAGTTTGCGAACCGCAAAAAGCGCTGGATGGACCGGAGACCCACCGGTCGGGGCCACTGCAAGACCGCTGAAAGCTTAGAGGGATCCATCTGGAGACCTTGATCCGAAACGATGTACCCTAGGAAGGGCAACGAGGTGCGTTCAAACAGGCATTTCTCCAATTTGGCATATAGCTGGTGGGTACAGAGACGTCTGAGCACCTGGCGGACATGGTGGTGGTGAGTCTCTACATCTGGAGAGAAGATTAAAATGTCGTCCAGATAGACAATGACACAGACATAGAGAAGGTCGCGGAAGATCTCGTTGATGAAGTTCTGGAACACTGCCGGAGCGTTGCAGAGGCCAAACGGCATGACGAGATATTCGAAGTGGCCATCTCGGGTATTAAAGGCCGTCTTCCATTCGTCGCCTTCCCGAATACGAATCAAGTTGTATGCTCCACGTAAATCCAACTTGGAAAAAATTTTTGCACCATGCAGGCGATCAAACAGTTCCGAGATCAGAGGCAGGGGGTATCGATTTTTTATGGTGATTTTATTGAGACCCTGATCATCGATACAAGGCCGGAGAGTTCCATCTTTCTTTTCGACAAAGAACAATCCGGCCCCTGCAGGCGAAGAGGACTTGCGTATAAAGCCTTTACGGAGATTCTCCTGAATATAATCCGACATCGCCTTGGTCTCCGGAACAGAAAGAGGGTAGACTCTGCCTTGGGGAGGAGTAGTACCGGGTTTCAGGTCAATAGAACAGTCGAATGGTCGGTGCGGAGGAAGAGTTTCAGCCTGTCTTTCGGAAAAGACGTCGGCTAAATTCTGGTAAGGAGTGGGCAGACCCGGCAGAGTCTTCATAGACTTTACAGAGGCGGACCGTAGAGCAGGATGGAGTACAGAAAGGCATCGCGAGTGGCACGCGGGGCCCCAATGGATAATCTCGCCTGTGTTCCAGTCTAGGATCAGAGTATGCTCTTGCAACCAAGGAAGGCCCAGGAGGATTTCAGAAGAGGAGCGAGGCAGAACGAGAAGTTTCAGAGTCTCCTTGTGTAGAGCGCCTATCTGCAAGGTGAGGGGCGCAGTGCAGAACCGAATAGCATCCTTGAGGCATTCGCCACTGACAGAGGAGACGAACATGGGTTTCTGCAGAGGGGTCACCGGGAGACGAAACTTGGACACCAGCGCGTGGCTGATAAAATTTCCAGCGGACCCCGAATCAAGGAAGGCGGTGGCTTGAAAGGTGCTGTCCGGCGAAATTCCACAGAGTACGGGAATGGTCAGACGGGGAGAGGCCGCACTGACACCTAGGGATGCCTCTCCTGCGAGCCCTAGGTGCGAGAGTTTCCCGGGCGCACCGGACAGTCCCCAATGAAGTGGCCAGAACCGCCACAGTAGAAACATAGCTGCCTCTGACGACGCTGTGAGCGTTCCTCCTGGGTCAAGTGAGCCCTTTCGACCTGCATGGGTTCGTCCTCAGGAACCATTGGCGGAGGAAGTGGAGGTCGTTGAAAAACGGGAGCCAGACGAGGTAGCCGGCGTGGTCGGGTGACCTCCCGTTGGAGGCGGAGCTCTTGTTGTCTCTCGGCAAACCGTATGTCGATTCGGGTGGCCAACCGAATCAGTTCGTCCAGAGTGGATGGCAGGTCCCGACCAGCGAGCTCGTCTTTAATGCGCCCAGAGAGGCCTTGCCAGAAGGTTGCCACCAACGCCTCATTGTTCCAGTCCAGTTCTGAGGCTAGGGTGCGGAACTGCACGGAGTACTGACCCACAGTGGAGTCGCCCTGACGGAGACGGAGCAGAGCTGCGGCAGCGGAGGAGGTGCGGCCAGGTTCCTCGAAGACGGTGCGGAACCCCTGGAGGAAGGCTTGTAGATTCGCCGTCAAAGGATCTCCTCGGTCCCATAGCGGAGTGGCCCAGGCCAGAGCTTCGCCCGTTAGGAGGCTAATTATGAAGGCCACCTTAGCCCGCTCGGTAGGGAATTGATGCCCCAACATCTCAATGTGGATTGAGCATTGACTGATGAAGCCTCTGCACTTCTTTGGGTCTCCATCATAGCGTGAGGGAAGCGGCAGATGCAGAGAAGGTCCCGGTGCAGGAGCAGGTAGAGCCATGGCTGCAGGAGCAACTGGTGCTGGCGTGGAGGCGGCAGCCGCAGGCGGAGGTAGACGAGCCGCAAGGTTCTGCATCATGGCCGCGAGCTGGTCAATACGCTGGCTCTGCTGTGCGACGGCCGTCGTGACGTCCCGGAGTTCGGGCAGAGGTACCCTGGCGGAATCCATGGCCAGATTGTACTGTAAGGGTTTGGTGGATTCGCTGGACCACCGCAAGCGATGATAGTTAAGCCACGCCAGGGAGCGGAGTCTAAGTAGCCCCCGGTATTCACCAGAGCCCGCCGCAAAGCGGGATGGACTTGCTGCGGCGTGAGGCTACCAGGTCGCTACCCCTGACGTGACTTGCTTGCGATGGTGGCCGGGGTACTGCGTGGTACAGAATCGTAATCCAGAGGCGCAGTTGGGGACAGGCAGAAGGTCAGGATGGGCGGCAGAGGTTCATGGTCAGAGACGGGCAGAAGGTCAGGGCAGGCAGCAAACAGGCAAGATCAGGAAACGTAGTGGAACGGACTGGTACACAGATAATCAGACAGGACTTCTAACACTTCTCTAGACAAGGTACGCACACCAACAATCTGGCAAAGAGTGCTGGGGGCGTATTCCTTATATAGGACCAGCGGCCGGCAATAGACTAATTTCCGGGCCACTGGCCCTTTAAATCCAGACCAACCGTCGCGCGTGTGCCCTAAGCAGCGGGTACACGTGCAGCGGCCGGGACAGGCAGGATCAGCGTGCACAGGAGCGTGGACGGGTAAGTGAGCCGGCGCCAGGGACCGGGCAGCAGGGGGATGGTCGCGGGGAGCCGCGGCACCCGCGCCGGACCCCCTGCGGGCAGGGGGGCGGCCGCCGGTGGGCGACGGCACCCGCACCAGCCCCACTGACAATGTCCTAATCTGGTCTGTGCCAAACTGGTTGGTGTCAATGGATCCATACTTCTATCATGAGACATTTCATCTTTAAAGTTATGCTTGCTTCTACTTCTTGACTCTTGATCGAATAGAGCAGAATCATAACCGTGTTAGGTCTAACTTCATTGTTTTTAAAATTTAATTTAATTTTTTTTCTCTCCGTCATGTCTTTGCAGTGAGAAGAATGAAAGGGTTTCCTCACTGATATTGGCTTCCAGGAAGAGCCGGGAGAGAGTAAGGACACTCTGGATGATAAACTAGAAACCGTGCCTCGTGTCCCAGAAAGGCAGGAGTCTTGAGCTTACAGAAGTGTAGATTTTGATGGCATATTGTTTGGACATGCCATCAAAATCTGATAGGTGTGGGTCCCACCTCTGGGACCCGCACCTATCCTGGGAATGAGCCCCGATAGTTACGGAGCAGAATGGAGAGCCATGTTCGGCTGTGCTTTGAACAACCATAGAACAGAATGGAGAGTTGTGTGTAAGCGAGACGGGTAAGAGCGATCCCGGTGTTATGCCATGAAAGTCTATGGTGGGAATACCCCTTTAAAGGAAGATAACACAAAGTAACTGTACATACAAATTCAGAAGCAGAGTAAAGTTTTGATTTTAAGTTTGTGGTACATTTCAGTCAGTTTCTATACTCATGAAAGGAACACCGACTTTCACTAACAAAACTAAGGCAGAAAGACAAAATATAAGTAATATTTTGTATGTTATCCTTCACAATAAAAATATGGTTCAGCTGGTTCCATAGCTGTTAAAAGAACTCAAATGCAACCTAAAAAGCAAGAAGTGAAAATCTCAAGGTCTGATCAAAAAAATTATTAAACGATAAAGTACTCAAACTTATCCATCACAAAATACTTCCAGTGATCAGGAAACAAAGTTCAGTCTGCTGTGACCAAATGACGTGAATTCTTAATTTATGTATGCTGTTATGCAAACATTACTGGGTTTTATTTTAAACTAGGTCCTTGTTTCTGGGGAATGTGAATGACTGCAAAGCTCAAAGACTGCAGCTGTAAAGTCTTTATCAGGTCACAGACATGCGAAGACAGTAAAAAATATTTCATTTACTAATTCCACATTTTGTATATTGCTATATGCCTTGAATAGTATACTATTGCCTTTATGGAGAAGGGGCATTTAGAAAATCATCTTTTCAATATCCAAAAAGTACAAAAATAAAATGACACAATGTAACACAGAACTGACAGTTTTAAGGTGGGATCTGCTGTCAGTTTGGGACCTCAGGAGGTAAAGGACACATTAGAAAAGGACACCATTATCTTTCCACCTCAGTTTATTTAATGGATTTACTAGTGTATCTCAAAAAAATAGGAATATCATTGGAAAATTAATTTATGTCCGTAATTCAGGTCAAATTGAGAAACCCATATATTGTATAGACTCATTATACACAGGGTGATATATTTCAAGTGTTTATTTTGTTCAGTGTGGATGATTATGGCTTACAGCTAATGAAAACCCAAAAATTCAGTATATCAGAAAATTTGAATAATATGGGAAAGTAACCTATAGGCAAAAAAAGTGAGTTTTAGACCTTAACAGTTTTCATACATGTGGCCCATGGTGTCACACGCAAAGATTTCCTAAGCCTTTAAATGGTCCCTCAGTCTGGTTTAGTAGGCTAGACAATCATGGGGAAGACTGCTGACTTGACAGTTGTCCAAAAAACAGTCATTACCACCTTCCATGAGGAGGATAAGCCACAAAAGGTAATTGTTAAAGAAGAAGTGTGGTCGAAAAAGTTGCACAAGCAAAATGGATAATCGAGCCTTGAAAGGATTGTCAAGAAAAGGCCATGCAAGAATATGGGAGAGAATCACAAGGAGTAGACTGTGGCTGGTTCAGTGTTTCAAAAGTCCCTACACATAGACATTTCAGGACATAGGTTACAACTGTCGCATTCCCTGTGTCAAGCCACTCATGAAACAGTAACACTGTCAGAAGCTTCTTACCTGGGCTAAGGAGAAAAAGGACTGGACTTTTGCTCAGTGTCCAAAGTCCTGTTTTCACATAAAAAATTGAAAAAAATTTCATTTGGAAATCAAGGACCCAGAGTGTCGAAGAAGAGGGGAGATGCCACAATCCAAGCTGCTTGAGGTCTAGTGTGAGATTTCCACAGTCAATGATGGTTTAGGAGCCATGTCATCTGCTGGTGTTGGTCCACTGTGTTATATTAAGTCCAAGATCAGCTCAGCCGTCTACCAGGATATATTAGAGCGCTTCACGCTTCCCTCTGCTGACAAGCTTTATGGAGATGGTAATTTCATTTTCCAGCAGGAATTGGCACCTGTTCACACTGCCAAAAGTACCAATACCTGGCTAAATAACCACGGTACCACTGTACTTGATTGGCCAGCAAACTCACCTGACCTAAACCCCATAGAGATTCTAAAGGGTATTTTCAAGTGGAAGATGAGTGACTCCAGGCCCAGCAATGCAGCCGAGCTTAAGGACACTATCAGAACAACCTGGGCTCTCATAACACCTCAGCAGTGCCACAGGCTGATCATCTCCATGCCACGCTGCATTGATGTAGTCATGAAAAAGGAGCCCAACAAAGTACTGAGTGCATATACTATATGGACTTTTCAGTCAGCCAACATTTCTGGATTACCTTTCATTTTCTTGATTGGTTTTATATCATATTTTTCTAATTTTCTGTGTCTATACGACATATGGGTTTCTCTATTTGACTTGAATTATGGATGTAAATGAACTTTTCGGTGATATTCTCATTTTTTGCGATGCACTAGTAGATTATGTTACTCATCAGCCGTCTTTCACAAGAGGATTTCTTTATGCTGTATGGTGTTGGATAACAGGTCTATAATTCCTGTAGTTACATGGCTCATTCATGGGCAAGTATGAAATCTAACAAGTGCAACCTGTTTCTGTTTTTATGTTCCTAGATGTTTAACTGCAAATACATGTCCACCAGAACTTTCATCACTAACATCAAATGGATTGTAAATGTAAAAACTTCTGACACTAGATTTTTTATAGAGCAGTCATTGTAATTAATAATTTTCTAAATAATATCTCTCCCAAAGTTAAGCAGTTTTGTAATATAGTTTTATAAAATTTTCCATGGGTTTTCTGCATCAGTTTTTTGGCGATAGGAAATTCATTATTTCTATGTGTCTTGACCAGGGGCGTTGCTAGGGTCCTACAACATCCGGGGCCCGGGCCCTCTGTGTTATGTTTTGCTCAGTAAGGCAGGGTTCACATGGCACTTTTTACGCCACATCGTGTACTGTATTATGTATTTTTACAGAGAAAAGCATATGTTCCTGGCAGTTTATTTTCCACGTAGTCCACATAGATCCTTTACATCACCTCAGCAAGTGCAGTGTAAAGGGAAATCAGCGCTGATAAATTTACTTTTTCAAAATGTCTCACCTACGTATAACACAGTAATACCCCTAAATAATAGTCATACAGGTGCCGAGTATTACACCTATACATGGAGCAAATATACCATACGTATGACTGTTACTAAAGAAAATCCTACAATACTAAGACCCAATAATATTACTACTTAAGGACCATGTCTGCAGAATTTACCACACAAACATTTTAGAATCCTCACTTTCCAGCACCTATATTCCTACCTGGGTGGGGGGGGGGGGGGGGGGGGGTGGGGGGGGTTTATTAAGCCTACCTAACTAATGTGGCCTATAAGGAAATCAGGGTTATGCTCCATCCTCCACAGCAACCTGCTTTCCAAATGATAGAAAAGCCAGGTGGCAGTTATATATTTACCCCCCCAGTAGGCTGGTGGATACATAGTTCCCCCAGTAGGTAGTTATATAGGTTACCACCATAATGTGGATAAAGTATATAGGGTCCCCTAGTATTTTGGGTAGTAAAAAAGGTCTTTCTAGTAGGTTGGCAATCTATAGTTTTCCCAAGTAGGCAGATAGTAACCCACTATATAGGCAAGTAAAATAGGACCCTCAATAGTTTGGTAGATATAGGTCCCCCCAGTATATAGGTAGGCATAGGACCCCAGTATATATGTAAGCATAAATCACTCAGTCTCTAGGTAAGCATAGGTCCCACAGTAAATAGGAAGACATAGGTCCCTCCAGTATAAAAGAAGGCATAGTTCCCCCGAGTATATTGGTAGGCATAGGACCTTTCCAGTATATAGATAACACAGGTCCCCACAGTAAATAGGAAGGCATAGTTCCACCCAGTATATAGCTAGGCACAGGGCCCAGTACGTAGCTAGGCACAGGGCTCCCCAGTACTTAGCTAGGCACAAGGCTCCCCAGTACATAGCTAGGCACAGGGCTCCCCAGTACGTAGCTAGGCACAGGGCTCCCCAGTACGTAGCTAGGCACAGGGCTCCGCAGTACATAGCTAGGCACAGGGCTCCCCAGTATGTAGCTAGGCACAGGGCTCCCCAGACTAGCTAGCCCCGGGGCTCCCCATACTTACCTAGCACAGTTTCCCATTTTTAGCTAGGCACAAGGGCTCCCCAGTACTTAGCCAGACACTGGGCTCCCACAGTATATAGCAGCACAAGGTTCCCCAGTATAGCTAGGCATAGAGCTCCCCAAAGTATATACCAGCACAGGTCCCCCCATATATAGCCAGCCAGGGCTCCCCCACAGTATATAGCCAGGCACAGGCTTCCCCACAGTATATAAGCACAGCTCCCCACAGTATATAGCCAGGCACAGGTTCCCCATAATAAAAGCCAGGCACAGGTCCCCACAGTATATAGCCAGGCACAAGGTCCCACCAGTATATAGCTGGGCACGGGGCTCCCCCACATATAGCCGGCACAGGCCCTCCCACAGTATAACCCGGCACAAGGTTTCCTCACAGTATAAAAGCCGGGACAGGTTTCCCACAGTATATAGCCAGGCACAGGCCTTCCCACAGTATATAGCCAGGAACAGGGCTTCCCACAGTACATAGCCAGGCATAGGTCCCCCAGTATACAGAATAACTGTCAGCTGAACTCTGTGGGTCACACTGACCCACAGACTGACAGTCTACAGTTTATTTTGAAAACAGCCCTGGGGGTCAGATTATATAATGCTGCTCAATATAATTGTAGACTGTCAGCTGTGTGGGTCAGTGGGACCCATAGAGCTCAGCTGACAGTTATGCTGCAGTCAGTTACATTATATTGGCCCCCAGATCTGTCACACTAACTTATAATAAACTGGCCCTAAGAGGAGGAGAAAGAGGAGCATGCAGGCACCGGCGTCCAGGGCTTACTGCAGCCTCGCTCCTCCTCCTCCACAGAAAGCCCCAGCAGCCAGTAGCACTCCTGAGTCCTGAACCTGCGCACAGTGACAGGAACCACCAGCAGCCGCAGCATGAGAGGTTACGCTGCGGCTGCTCTCCTCCCGACCCTGTGCAGTGTGCAGGCAGCCCGGCGGCATTCAGCAGAGCAGCGGACATTTAATATAGTAGTCGCGCGCCGCATAGTTGGTTCTCAAAGAGAACAACAATGTGGCGCCGCGCTGCTATAGTGTATGAGGGCGGCCAGGGAAAGAAACATTCGGGACAGCAGGCAATATATTCGGGGCACGAGCCCCGGATATATCTGCCTAGCGACGACCCTGGTCTTGACACAAAGGAACAGTTCTGTGTTGAGCACAGAAGACAAGCTGGCCATAGGGATTTGGCTTTTTTTCAAAGCAGTTCTTGAGTCACACCCCTTTGTTTCCGCCAGCTGAGAAAGATGGAGAAAATAGACAAGCTTAGGAAAGAATCCTGTGGCTTGTAGTTGTACAAGGCAAAGATAAACAGCTTTGAATAAGGAAATGCTGCTGTTGAGTTGCACTGATGGGTACATACATCGCAAATTATCACAGCAAATATCACAGAGATATAAGTCAAGACTCTGGAAAATCATCTACGAATTTGTGTATAATGCGCCTGAATGTATGAAAGTGGTTTTTGTGCGTTCATAAATGGTGTGTAAAGTTTGATGCGCCTCACCTATGTGTTAGGCACATAATGAACTTAGGCGCATTAGTAATGCACCTAACATGTATAAAGGCTATAGATAGGTTGTAAATAGAAGAAAAGTCATTAGAATAGCATGTCAGCGAATAGAAACTATGGTACTGATCCTGCTTGGATCTTGCAATACCTGTGCTGTGCTGGCTCTTGTATGTAGAATAAATGGTGAGAGCAGCAAAAATAAATTTCAAATTTAATGTTGTAAAAATTAAAAAATCTGAACAACATCATCAATGGGTTATTTAATGTAAAACTAGTTTTAGATTCTATTAAATTTAAATACATTTTATAGGAGATATTTTTATACTTTTTGATATTGTATTTTTTTTATTAATTTTATATGATATCATTATTTATTACATTCAAATAATAAAATTTTATATAGTTTGATAATTATTATAAATTACTTTTTATTATTGTACTGTACTGGTATAAGTTGAGGAATAATGGACATTTTTGCCCCTTGCAGCAAATCTAGCTTCACTTAGTCTCCTCAGGCTCAGGCAGACCACATTGAAATAGGTCTGCCTGTCCAAGCAGTAATGAGCCTAGTTTTGCCAAACCACATTCATATATGTGTCTAATCTAACGAATGTGGTGCGACATGTCTCCATAATGCCCACAGAACACTCCTTCATGTTAGGCGCATTACAAAGTGTTGAGTCTTACGAACAATGCGCCTAACACATACGTTAGGCGCATTAGACATCGTAGCCGGCTCAGGTGCATTGTACGGCAGAAAAAGGGTGAAAAAGCCAATCATACATGTTGCCCTTAGTGTAAACTCCCATGTACATACCCTAATGGCTTTGTAAATACAAGACCATTTATGCAACCAGTCCAGCATAAGGAAGAGCTAAATATGAGTAATGAGTTTGAGTGGAAGTACAGTATTATTTCAATTTGCAGTGTAGCTAATTGGCTAATACACCCTTACATTTTCTACTACAATATTTACCAATAAATCTATCAACTGGCGCCAGATATCTATGGTAGCAAAACACAAGTGTTCCGTTACTAGAAGCACCACTTTGTTTTAGTTTATCGCCACCTGCTGGGTACTAACTGAAAGTCAGGGCATTTCTATGGAAGGGTCATTGCTTTCCAATAAAAGTATTAGCAATACTCTGAGATATACAAAAACGGTCCATACATGTACCCATAGGCAATTTGTGTGCCGCCACATACCTTAGGATACCTCTTAAAGGCATAGGGCGACATGTATGAACGGGCTTTACGCCTGTTTTCTGGCGTACACTGCGCCTCCCAGCCCGAATCCCGCTGTCAGACGCAGCGTTCGCCACTTTCGGCTGCGGTCCGAAATAAAGGGGCGGCAGTGGGCGGGCATGGGCGCGGTGTAGGCGTTCCGGCGGACGGGGGCGCGCTCCTATAGTCCGAGGCATGTACCATCGCGGCTCGCCAAATCGCGGCGCTCGGCAGCTCCGACAAGCAGACCAGGTTTTTTTTGGTCTAAATCCTCCGGCGGCGGCAAAGTGAAGCAAGAACGGAACATGCGAGGAAGCAGATCGAAGATCGCGACAGAAATCTGGGCGCTCCGCTCCGTGCAGCCCGAATATGAATAGAAAAAATCGCCTTTATAATGGCGGAAAACAGTGTCAGAAAAAAGCTCACGTAAAAAATACACATAATAAAAAAAAACATCACTTTTTCCAAACTCTAGAACGGCGCAATATCAACAAATATTATATTGCAAATTGCCGGGAAAGACAGTAATTCAAAATCTGAAACCTATTCTCATTGGCGGCCCGAAACCGGCCAATCAGAATCGGAGCGACAGTGAACCATTAAAAGCTATGGGGGAAGAATTGACCAATCAAAATCCCCGGCGGGATAATTCAAAAAACAGTAAAAATGCTGAAAAGAGCTGATTGGCTGAGCTAGCGGGTCTCGGCTAGCTCAGCCAATCAGAATAGGAGCACAAAGTTTCCCCTTCTATTATGGAAAGTGTAACCAATCAGAATCCAGGCGGATAAATTCAAAAACAGTAAAAAAAACAGAAAAGAGCTTATTGGGTGAGCTAGCGGGGGGTCTCGGGTAGCTCAGCCAATCAGAGCGCGAGCTACTTCTCCCATTAATACTCCTAAAGGAGAGAAAGAGCGCACTTAGATCTCGGCGCTCAGCGCCGCGCGGCAATGAAGTATTAATCAACAAATTATTTTTTTACAAAGTAAAACATTCTCAGATAAAGACCAGAACACTTCTTTAAAAATAAAGCCCGTTAAAAACCCGAACAACGCGTTCGTCGCCGAGACCGGGCGCTACATAGGGAATTGCCCAAAAAGAATTGCCGGGAAAGACAGTAATCAAATTTGTAAAGCTATTCTCATTGGTCGGCAAAAACCAGCCAATCAGAATAGGAGCGACAATTCCCATTATATCCTATGAGGAGAAATTGACCACTCAGAATAGGAGCGACAGTGGCCCATTCTATCCTATGGAGAAAAATGGACCCCAATCATATTCAAAGGCGGGACAGTTCAAAATACAGGGAAAAAAGCAGAAAAAGAGCTGATTGGTTGAAGCAGCGGGGCTCGTCCAACTTAGGGCCCAAACAGAGCGCGAGCTGCTTTTTCATAGAGTTCTATGGGGACTCGAAATTTAAAAGAGGCGCCGTAATTTGGACCAATGGGAGAGCAGCGACGCTCCATTGGGTTTCTAATGTCAATCTGGTATAAAACTGACATTTGGCTGAAATCAAATATAACACTACAGAAGTTGTGCCGATGTGTAAATAAAAGGAATACTAAATAGTGGCTAAAGAAATAAAGATTTGAAATCAAGAAAATAATGCTTATTTCTTTATTTTTGATGCACCCATACTATTGATCCTTGGGTAACGAAAAAAAAGAAAAAAAACATGATTTTATGTTCTTTTTTTTTTTTTTTCGTTAGGGCCCCATATAGTATTCGTTGTATAACACATCGCACAACTTCTGTAGTGTTATAATTTGATTTTAGCCATGTACACTTTATATCAGATTGCATTAGAAAACCCATAGGAGCGTCGCTCGCTCTCCCCATTCGTCCAAATTACGGCGCCTCTTTTAAATTTCGATTCCCCATAGAACTCAATGAGAAAGCAGCTCGCGCTCTGATTGGCTAAGCTGGACGAGCCCCCCTGCTTCAACCAATCAGCTCGTTTCTGCCTTTTTACTGTATTTTGAACTTGTCCCGCCTTTGAATATGATTGGTCCATTTTTTCTCCATAGGATTTGAATGGGCCACTGTCCGCTCCTATTCTGATTGGCAATTCTCCTCCATTTGGATATAATGGGACATTGTCGCTCCTATTCTGATTGGCTGGTTTATGCCGACCAATGAGAATAGCTTTTTCAAAATTTTAAATTACTGTCTTTCCCGGCAATTCTCTCTATGGCAATTCCCTATGTAGCGCCGGTCTCGGGGACGAACGCGTTGTTCGGTTTTTTACTGCTTTATTTTTTAAAGAAGTGTTTTGGTCTTTATCTGATAATGTTTTACACTGTATAAAAATAATTTTTTGATTAATACTTCATGCCCCCGGCGCGAGCGCCGAGATTTGAGTGCGCTCATCTCTCCCTAGAGTATAATTTGGGGGAATAGCTCGCGCTCTATTGGCTGAGCTAGCCGAGACCCCGCTAGCTCAGCCAATCAGCTCTTTTCAGCATTTTTACTATATTTTGAATTATCCCGCCCTGGATTCTGATTGGTAAAACTTCCCCATAGGCTAGAATGGGACTTTGTCGCTCGGGATTCTGATTGGTCTAAAACTTCTCCATACCTAGAATGGACTTTGTCGCTCCTATCTGGGTTGGCTGAGATAGCCAAGCCCCCGTTATCTCAGCCAATCAGCTGTTTTTTAGCATTTTTACTGTATTTTGAACAGTCCCGCCGTGGTTTTGATTGGGCAATCCTGCCCCATAGGTTTTAAATAGTTCAGTGTCGCTCCTATTCTGATTGGCCGGTTTCTGGCGACCAATGAGAAAGGTTTCAGAATTTGAATTACTGTATTTCCCGGCCATTTCCAATACCTAATTCTTGAATTAGGATATTGGAAAGTGATTTTGTTTTATGTAATTTTTATTTTTAAAGTTTCAGCTCTTTTCCTGAGAAATGTAGAAACGCCTTTATAAAGGCGATTTTGGATTAATACTCCGCACCGACATCTGGAATGATTTCTCGCCGCTCCAGCCCGTCTCGCATCGGAACAGATTTTCCCGGGGGCAGCCCCCGCACGGCGCCCTAAGTCCCCGCACTGCGCCCATGTCCCCGCCACTGTGCCCCACACACACTGGCGAAAGGGGCAGGGAACTTTTCCCCGCATGTACGAGTGCACCTCCTCGGACGGCGAATCTTCGGCGCAGCGCCGCACAGCGCCCATGTCCCCGCACTGTGCCCCACGCACTGGCGAGTCGCGGCGGACTTTTCATGATATGTATGAGCGCGGCCCAATCCCCACATAAATCCCGGCGCAGATTCCGCCGGGAAACTGGCTGAAAACGGCGCCTCGACCCGGCGAGATTCATACATGTCGCCCTAATTGTCCTACTTGTTAAGATAGAGAAATATAGCTAAAATAACTTGAAATAAATAAACATGGAATTGCAAACTGGGTGTATGAAAAATAAATTTTCGAGCTAGTAAAGAACTGTGATAACAGCAGAATCAGTACTGATTCAAGCAGGCAGTGTGAGAAGGGTGACTGGGAGGTGAGAGGAGTTGCAGGTAAATGTACCCCCCAATATAACGGATTATATATTCAGAGGTAGTTTAGTTTTTTCTTAGTTTATGTTATGAAGAGCCAAGTATAGGTTGACATGCATAAGCAAGTTTTCTGCCTATCTGGTTTTGTAGCTGTGCATTGTTATGTCTGTTTTTATCTATGTGATTAAAAGAATGATGTTTTATATCTGTACTTTTTGAGAGGCTCAATCTCTACAGTTTTGTATTTACACCAGTTTTTTGCTGCTAAATACACCAGAATTTTGGGCAATTGCCATAGAACAGTCAATATCTGTGAAAAAATAAGACATGGAACAGTGGTTGGAGACCTACCTGCCAAATTTACTCCAAGGATGCAACAACTTACATAGCAAGTCACAAAACATTCTAAAAGAACAGTCAAAGAATTTCAGGCATCTCTAGTTCCATCCAAGTTCACAATTCATGACATTGCAGCAAGAAAGAAACTGGGAAAAAGCTGGAATTATGAATAAGATAAGCAAGGCAAAACTTATGACTTTCCAAGAATAATACCAGACTAAAAAGTCAAAGCTCCGACTTTAAAGGGGTATCCCCATCTATGACATTAATGGAACATCAAAAGGATATGCCATAAATGTCTGATAGGTGTGGGTCCCAACTTTGAGACCAGCAACTTTGAGACCAGCAACTGTGTTGAAAACAGCCTTTAAACTTTTGTTTCATTGGAAATCCAAGTTCAACCAAGCACACTTCCTAGGAACTCCTATGGAACATAATGGAGAGCTGTGCGCATGCCGAGCCACCTCTTCGTTACTTGTAACTAGGTCATTCCCATCTCCTAACCTTTAAGGCAAGCGATGGAAATGATCATTTAAACCAATAGAGATGCCACGTCAGAAGAGCTATTTTATACAAGAATTTATCCTATCTTTGTACTATTTTATGACAGTTCATTCCACTGGAGGGCGAACCACTGCCCCACGATCCAAAAAATTTCCACAGAAGAATCTGCACCAAGGTATGAAATTAAGAAACAATTTTATTACATCATATTAGATCAACATGCACTATGGGTATTTATTGCAGGGGTGCCATTGAACCAAAAATATTGTGCACCACTGATTTATTGCAATGTTTTGGTTAAAACTACCCTTCTTCAGGCTTGGTATGTGTAGAGAAGTCTCTCTCAGACACCACAGTAGGCGCGTTGATTCAACCACCAGTGAGACTCCTCTATTCATACTATGCCTGAAGAAGGGTGGCCTTACCCAAAATGTTGCAATTAATACTCCTAGTTGTGGCTTATGTTGGTGAGATATGATGCAATAACATTTTTCCATATTGACATATCGTAGGCAGAATTGCAGTTCCATCTATATACTTTCTTAGATTGAAAGTGCTAGCTTACTTTAAACCATTCACTCTGTTAGAAGGGCTCTACAAAAATAAAAGTAGTACACAAGTTATTACTACTGAAGAGCAACCTGGCCGTGAATGTCCCCTGCAGCACCATTAATTTGCAGGGCAAAATCAATAAGATAGCTAAAAGTATATATAAATATACATAGTATATAAAATGGATGGATAGACAATAGATAAATAGGAATGAAACAGTGCTAAAAATATAGTTACAATTACTAACTGCAAGCCAAACAAGCATTATTTTCATATTTTCCAGGTTCTAGTAGGTCAATGAGCTGAGCTAATTTTGTTCCTTTGGTGATGTGCAGGAAGACAGATGTATAGTAAGGGCTTCTGGTATTAGTGACGGCACACTGCACACTGCAGCCTGCAGAGAATCACTGTTATAAATATCACCTTCCTGCCTTTGTTCCCAATGTGGAGGGCTAGTCTGCTTACTTTATTAAATCCTTCATTGGGTCAGAAGAATAGGAACTTCTCAGTTGTACGGGAATTACCCAAGCAGGCTAGTAAAATACTGGCTGTCATGTATTACACGTATGGCTATTGTCAAGGTCCAGATATTTATACAGTGAAGGACACAGATTGGGTAGAAGGAACAAAAATATGAAAATGAGTAAAATTAATACATTATCGCAAAGGTCAAATTCCATCAATATTAAAAACTAATTAGAAAGTAATGATTTATTTGTATGTGTTATGTAACAAGGTTGCTGCCCCGATGTAATTCAAAAAGTGATGTGAAGATACAAACTAACAAGGATACTCACATTTTAGAATTTGGTAAACCTTTTCTTTATATGAAAGTTTGTCTGTTGAATACCTTTGAACCTATTTATTGACTGTAATGAGTGCCTTTAATTTTGTCTTATTTCATTTCTTATTTATTTTATTCCATTTTCATCATTCATGTTTAGAAGGACTTGAGCAACTTTCCTTTGGCTTCATTTCATACAAGAATTAGTTATCTGCAAGTGCCCATTGGGCCTGATGTTTGCAAATTCCCTCTGATGTTTGTATGGACAATTAGCAGCTGGCACCAGCCTTCTATTGTAGCTGGATCACTGAGTAATACTACTACATAGGAACTTACCAACACCAGGCCCTACCAGTACGTCCTGTTTTGTTAAGGGGTTAAAGAGGAAAGCACGTTATAGGGATAAGGGAGGGAGATAGTAGACACTTACAGTGATCTGGGCAACCCATTAGGCTTTTGTGGCTCATTAACAGGATGCAAAAACATGGATTTTCTCTCATTGGGTATCTAGTTAGTACAATATTTTACCCGGAAAGTTGGCATTAACACTTATACCTTAGATTATCTTTTTCTAAGCTGTTATTAAAGGAATCTTTCTTTCCACAGTACATGCTATAAACATCTGATAGATGCAGGTCCAAACTCTGGAATCCCCTCATCCATTGTCCTCATTTGTGATATGGCCGCAGCAAATGGAGAGGCGCGCAGACATGTTCGTCTCTCTCTATTCACTTAAATGGGAGTTTGGAATACAGTTAAAGGAGTTGTCTCATTACAAGCTTTCAGCCCACTTTAATGCTTCTGGCAGCAAAGGATTTTTGAATTTAGGGGCGTTCTTCTTGTCTGCCTCTTCACCTCCCATTCCCCCCTCCCCTCAGCACACAGACAGCTCTCCTACATAACTTCTATACAGCAGGGGGGGAGGGGGGGGGATTTGCTGCCAAAGTTAACCCTGTGTGTGCCTGCCTAGGTCTGCTGCAGGCTCTTGCTGCTCCTCTACACAGGAGACAACAGGGAGAGTTGATCTATGAGTGTGGAGAGGTCTGTGAAGCTGTGTATGCTAATAGCAGAGCAGAGGGGGTGGGATGTGTTCCTATACCCCTGCTTGCATACAAATCTCCACAACTCAAGCAACAACAAACCCTGTCAGAACAGACACAGGGGACTGTGAAGTGATTACATAATCACGATGTGTCACTAATACAGCAGAGCAGGGAGGGTATGAACCGTTCACATGCCCCCCCTGAACTGTTCTAAATTTGTATAGTCACAGCTCCACAGACACATCATGATTATAGTAACACACAGGGTCACTGCTGTCACATCTATTGATCAGCCTCACCTCTGCTCTCCTCAATCTGTGTAGAGAGCAGGAGGAAGCAGGCATACACAGGGTTAATCCACACAGACACAGAAGCCAGAGCCCTCCCCCTCCCTCCACTACAGAAGCATACTGTGCGGGAGGGAGGGGCTCTGTGCTCAGACCTGTATTCAGAAGGTGATGAGTCATCAGAACTGACAGCCAGTGAGATAAAGATCAACAGGTCTGCTGCTATAGAGATTTGAGGAGCTGATGCACTACTACTAACAGGGATAACTCAAAATCATAGGAAATTTGTAATGAACATATATTGCAAAGCTGCTTGTTTTTTAAAGATCTTTTAATTAAAATCCAATCATTGTAGCGAGACAACCCCTTTAAGCACATTTAGGGTCAGTGTCAGATTTTGGTGCCTAGGGCACACAAGTGGAGTTGATTCTAGTGACCCACCAGTTGAGTTGTTTCTGGGCCCACCAGTGGAATTTATTTTATGGGCCCACCCTACAGCTACTAAAAATGACTGTACATGCCCCTCATACTCTTCCTCTTGCTTTCTTTTTGTCTTTCTATGCCTTTCTGCCTCTCCTGACGATGTGTATGCCTTTAAAAATCAACCTCAGGTCTGCTATGTTCAGTGGCCCACTGGGCTTTCCCCTATTCCCCTGTGGGCCAGTCCGAGCCTGCTTAGGGTCTGTTCATACGACACGGATTTCACACGAGGATTTAATACTGATTTTCAGAGGCAGATTCTCAGCCTCCTATACATCATAATGTGAGGTGAGGATTCAGCACGGAATCCACTTCATGAATTGACATCAATTCTATTTCAGCGGTGAAAATTTTCAGCGCCAAGAAAATCAGTGTTGTATGAACAATGCTGATTTTCCATTAGAAAGAATGTAAAGCAGATTACAATTATATTGGATTTTGAGGCAGATTAAGCACTAAATCCTGGCCAGAATCTGAACATACTCTATTTTGGTTGTACGCGGACCTTTAATAGAATTGAACAAAGAATGACTTACATGTGTGGTCACTTCTCTGTTCCCTGTGGCAAAAATTAGGAATAGTTTAAGACCCCACCCCATTTTTTAGATGGATGCAAGTCCCACCTCTTGCCATAAAAATCTAAACCACCTGTTTAAGAACCTCGCAACCCACCTTAGGAATATAAAAATAGACAAATCACCAGATCCTGATGATATATATCCCCCTGTCCTAAAGGAAAGTAATAAGTAATATTAAGTAATTTTATAGACAAGCCCCTATTTTTGATATCTATGGTCTGTCTAGTAATGCATTATGTTCCAAAGGATTGGCACATAGAAAATCTGGTGCCAGTTTTCAAAAGGAGTCAAAAGTGATTCTGGAAACTATAGACCAGTAAGTTTAATCTCTGTTGTTGGTAAATTGCTTGAAGGTTTTGTAAGAGATGCTATCCTGGAGTATCTCACTGAAAATAAAAAATATAAATCAGTTGCAGCATGGGTTTATGAAGGATTGGTCATGTCAAAGTAATCTCATCAACTTCTAGAAAGCTTGGACTGGGGTAAAATGTTTGCAATTGGGTAAGTAACTGGCTCAGTGACAGAAAACAAAGGGTGGTGATTAATGGTACATACTCACACTGGATATGTGTTACTAGAGGGGTATCACAGGGGTCCTTATTGGGCTCTATTCTCTCTAATATATTTAGTAATGAGCTTACAGAGGGATTGTACAGTAGAATATTAATTGTTGCAGATGATACTAATCTGTATAAAGTGATTATCACAAGGGAGGATAATATACTATTACAAAGGGATCTGGATAAGCTGGAAGCCTGGGCAGAGAAGTGGCAGATGAGGTTTAACATGGATAAATGCAAGGTTATGCACATGTGAAGGAAAAATCCATTCCATGATGACTTGTTAAATGGAAAAACTCTGGAAAAACGTGAAACGGAGAAGGACTTGGGAATCATAGTGGACAGTAAACTTAGTAGCAGCCAGTATCAGGCAGCAGCTGCCAAGGCAAACAGGATTATGTATTAAAAGAGGAACAGATGAAAACAATGAAAACATCATTCTCCCATTATACAAATTACCGATTAGACCACACATGGAATATTGTGTACAGTTTTGGGCACCAGTAAACAGGAAAGACATTGTAGAGATTGAACAGGGTCAAAAGTGGGCAATAAAAATAATAAAATGGCTGGGTGGACTACAATACCCATAAAGATTAGCAAGATTAGGGTTATTTAGTTTAGAAAATAGATGGCTATGGTGGTTTATGTATAAACATATCAGGGGTCTATTTAGATATGTCTCCCATGATCTATTTATACCCAGGACTGTATCCAGAACAAGGGGGCATCCTCTATGTCTTGTGGAAATAACATTTCTGCATAAACATAGAAAAGGATTCTTTATTGTAAGAGCAGTGAGACTGTGGAACTCTCTGCCAGAGGAATTTGTCATGGTGAATTTCTAACAGAGTTCAGAAAGGGTCTGGATACATTTCTAGTGTGCAATAATATAACAAGTTATAGACTGGTATTCTGAAGAAGGGTCCTTAATCCAGAAATTTATTCTGATTGCTATATTGAAGTCGGGAAGGAGTTTTTCCCCTAAAATGGGAACAATTGGCTTGATCCTCATGGGGTGTTTGCACACTATAGAACAATAGGGTGAACTGCAGGGGTGTCCTTTTCAGTCTTTTTAACTATGTAACAATCTTACACCACTAGGGTAGAGCATTAGGAAATAAAGCCTTGAATACCCTACACTGGCATTGTTGCTTATGGCATCATTAACCCTTTCACTATAATTTTCATCAGGGTTTTGACCAACCCCATAACTATCTAACACTACTAGCACATTATCTATTCATCATCCTAGGGCTACAAAATTTTGTATTGTCCCGGGACTCTGAGGGCTTAGATTGATATAGCACATTGGGCCAGGATACTGTATTGCACCTACTCATCTCCAGATGACCATTTTATCAAAACCCATGGTTAAAATTTTTCTATATTTTCTTGGTTTACTACAGAAGACATTGACAATGGTCTAAGACAGTATGTTTTGGGAATACACCTGAAAACTCTTTCCTAGGCACATCCAATGTATTTATCCTCAGAGGCCGTGCATACGGCCGCCAGGGGACGGCTTTTCTCCGCGTTTTGCGGAGAAAAGACCTCCCCATTCGCACTAACATGTTCATATTCTGCCTGAAAACAAGGCAGAAGAATGAACATGTTCAATGTTTGTCGGACCGCCGGCATTTTGAAAAACTGCCTGGTGGTAAATCCGTGCAGTGGGGACCGCTGCATGGGTTTTCCATTAAAGGGGATGTATCGCTTCATCAGTTTGGCTGTTTTCTTGAAGCTTGATTTTCTCAGTTCCTGAAATCCAGGGGTGTTTCCTCCCCTCCCAGCTGGGTGTTTCTTAGCTGAAGGGGGATGACATCATCCTCCGCCTTCACTGTTCATGCACGCTCCCAAGTCAGTGGGTTCAACCCCCCCCCTCCTCCACATGTCACTGTGTCGTTCCTCTCCTTTTGCAGTCTTATTTTGTAGGAGCTGTTTGCATACCACAGGCCTGCATTCAGTCTAGACAGCCTTCTACAAACTCAGAGCACTGATCTCTTCTCCTCTCACAGCTGGAGGTTTGTTACAGTTGAATCCAGTCTTCTGTGAACTCCTCCAGAGCAGCACAGATCCGTCTCCCTTCTATGATTACACAAGGCACCGAGGCACAATTCTGCTGTTTTCTGATTGTAGAAGCAGCTTCAGTGTCAATGAGGAGCTGCTAGCTGTATAGAGTGAAATTGTTGCCGACCCCTTACTCGCAGGAGCTTTTAGGCACTGAGGCACAATTCTGCTGTTTTCTGATTGTAGACACAGCTGCAGTATCAATTGTGAATACGACCCGGGGCCGAACAGAATGTAAATTAGTAGAGCCGTCAGCCAATGAAATGCAAGGAGGTGGGATCCGACCAGCACTGGGGAACAGTGTTTACAGAAAACAAAGATAAGGGAGACAGTGAAAACAAGACAGCTTTGCTAATGATATCCAATTGCAAAGTTGCTTGCTTTCACTGTCCCCTTATTCTGAAGACCATTTAATGAAATGATACAACCCCTTTAAGGTCCATAATAAAAGTTGTCACGCGGTTTGCAGACCGGGTGAAAACCCGTGCAGTGGGGACAAGCCCTAAGAGTGCTTACCTGCAGTTAATCTAAATACTTTCACATTGTGTAAATTGTACAAGAGCAAGAAAAAAGCAGTCTTCTCTAATGAAACTTACACTGAAAGGGATTAAAGATGATACAGTAGCTTGAAATGCTTGCCAAAATAAGATAGTAATATTAAGTCTGGCCACATTCTACTCCTTTGGGTGATATACAAAGCCTAGGCATTAAGGACATGGACTAAGACAGAAGTAGTATTGCATTCAGTCTGTCAATAAGAACAGAAGGGGGCTTTGCAATGCTATAATTCTGGCAACCACTAGCAAGACTAAAAGCACAAACCACTTATTTCAACATGAGCCTCATCTCTTTGTATATTCAGATGTGCCAAGGACATTGTGTTTGTATGTGAATCATTACCTGCTCTAAGGAGCAGCTATTCTTTGTATACAAAAGCCTATATACTAACGTTGCACTTTTTAAAGGAGGCACTAGTAAAGTGTGCATCTAGCAGAGCAATGCCTGCATAGGATGCCAAAATAAAACTTTTGGCAATGCAATGGGACCTCTTAGATCATAGCTCTGCGGTAGAGAAGAATCTGGAGCCTGGATGCCATGTCCAATTTCCAACACATATCTAAAGTCTCAAACACATACATTTTATTTTTGGCACATATATCTTAAACATAATTAAGTCTTTGGGAAAAATGTAAACACTTTATGAATTGTTATACAACACAAAGGGAATTCAATCTGAAGTCTACAACCTAAAGAGCTAATGACAACTCTGGGCATAGAAATTTTCTCAGCAATCAATTTAGCAAATCCAGTACAATTGACAATGACAGTGACCTCTATTAAAAACAATTGTAAGCTAAAACATTAAGTGGAGGACTCATAACATCATAATTTTATGTTTTTGTGTGGTATAGATCCATATTATGACCTTCATAGAATATTTATGACCCACACTGTATCTCCATGTGTCAGATTTATTCAGAGGGGTCTTCAAAATTTCACAAAGATACTTTTTCAAGTTTTCAGGTATAAAAAAATTGCATTACAATCAAGAGTCATTGAGCACAAACCATTCAAATATTATCACATATATCAGTAATATAAAGAGGATGGACGAGTTATTTTTTTTTAAACACAATGTAATTCCAGATAAATGAACATATGTAACTGCAATAAAACATATATCGATGTAAGAAAAGAAAAATGTGCATAATTGTATATTCCAACTGCAGTAATAGAATTAACGAGACACTGAGTAGACCAGACAAGACATAATTGGAAAAGAATGGGGAGCCTATGCACCATAGCATTATTCCTGTGAAAGAATAAGGGGCCGTTCACACGGCACAGTGCAAATACCGGTCGGAAATCCCGACCGGTATTTGCACTATTTTGGGGCCGTTTACACGGCCGCGGGGAGTGGAGGGGTGGCTTTTCTCCGCTGTTTGCAGAGATAAACCCTCCCCCTTCACATCAAAATGTTCATATTCCGCCCAAAAACCGCGCGAAAGAATGAACATGCTCAATGTTCTTTAGGTTGCCGCCGGTCTAAAAAAAGTCCGGCGGAAAATCTGTGCAGTGGGGACCGCTGCACGGATTTTCTATTAAGGTCCATGTAAAAGTTTGTCAGCCGGTATGCAGATGGTTTTCATAATCGAAAACTGGCTGCAAAACCGGCTGAAAAACAGTGCAGTGGGGACAATCCCTAAGGTACCCTGTGAAGTCATCATACTTGCAGTGCTTACAGGTGCACAATTTGGACTCAAAGGGAGTACATATTCAAATTTACAGGTTCATGTGCCATATACCTTGAGTAGCTTAAAGGTGTTGTTGTCACGGGTGCCCCTGTGGCTCGCACTTTGAGCCGCGGGCGCATCCGTACACTCTCGACGCGGGAGTGCTGCGACTCGCATGTCGGGCCGCGGGCGCACTCCCAATCCGGCGTCCTGCTTACCTGACCGCGCTCCTGCTCTGCTGCTGGCCGGCATGCGCGCCGGCTCTCTGAGATTTAAAGGGCCAGCACGCCGGTAATTGGTATTTGTCCCTATATATTCCAGCCTCTTCCTCTTGTTCTCTGCTGGATCTTTAGTGCTCTTAGCCTACAGAGAAAGCTCCGTTGTGTCTCTTGTGGTTTTCGGGGTTTCAAACCTTCGGATCCTGACTACTGACCTTGTACCTCCACCGTCTGCCCTGTTCTGCCTGTCTGTCTGGACGTCTTGTTAGCCCGACTATCTGGTACCTTGCCGCACCTCGGCTGCCGTTGCAAGCTGCTCGCGTCACGGGTAGCGACCTGGTGGAATCCCGCAGCAAGTCCAACCCGCTTTGCGGCAGGCTCTGGTGAACACCGGGACCCTCTTACAGTAGATCCGCTCCCTGGCGCGGCTTTCACCATCGCTTGCGGTGGTCCAGTGGATCCACTATCCTTTGCACCATTACAGTTGTCTTGTAGAAAAAAAGTATTTTAAAAAATTATGTCTACTAAAGCTAGACACTTTTGTCATGCACTTTAATCAATTTTCTGTATGGTTCCTGCAGTTTTGTAACAGGTTAATGGCAGGAATCTCAGTAGTTCTGTGTGTCATGACACACAGATAACTGTGTTGTGTTGAGCATAGGAGACCAGGGCCAACCAGTAGGCATCACAGTGACCTAAATCTGGAGACTGAGAATTCTTCTTTTTGGGGTTTGCTAGACAACGCTCTCTAATTGTTGCTAAATGTCACAATCATTCTCCTCCATGTCCATTGCTGTTGCTCAACTATTTCCTGCTAACAGGATTTATATTTAGAATAACAAGCAGCACAACTTTTAATCTGTACTGGGAATGCTGGGTGCTCACTCCCCTGGAAAGGTTACCACATAAAAAGAACATGTCCTACACACCACGGAAGCCTGAAGAAGTATATATTTACACAAAATGTATGATCTGATGATACAATAAAATATTGTCCTAATTTCAAACCCGACATTGAAGTGCAGCTTCTTAGGACATTTTTGTGATTTCTATGTAGGTAAGCTCATATACCCAACTCTGGGTATATTTTCAGCTCTGCTATGTTACTGTTTAGTTCTCTCTCGGTTGCTTAGCATACCCAGCTGTTGTAATCCAGTCATACTTAACCTCCTCTACAGTATTCTGTACTCTGTGACTATATTTTTTGTGCTAGACTGCCCGATGGTCAAAAAAAAAAGAAAAAAACAGCAACAGCATCCAATGTGGGTGTAGAAAGACAGCTTTGTCAAGCATAGATAACATTGTACACACAGAGTAAAAATGTTTCACCAGGTGAGTGTCCAATGACCATACACACCACTCCCCGGGAAATATAGCCAAAAAAGCTCAATTAATTATAACATATCAATGAAACACATAATCACATGCAATTTGTATCTAAAATATAAACTTACATGATTATCATAATTGAATGTCCTCTGTGGATCACTTTGGAAGGGAAAGGTAAAAAATTCAATGGAGCTTATGCATCTGCATCTCAAAATATACAATGTGCAATACAAGATTTGTGCATCAGAGAGATGAGTGTTACTTAGAAATGAATAAACGCTATAGTATAATTTGTCCAGTTGGCACATGAGCATTGCATTTTTAGAGATACGGACACATGCGCACTGATGAATTTGTTTCCTTTTCCTTCCAAAGTGATACACAAGGGATATTGTATTATGTACATTTGTGTCTTATATACAAATTGTTTGTGATTATTTGTTGGTTATAATTATTGCAGGGGAAGTGGTCTTTATGGTGATTGGACGTGTTCACCTGGTGGAATATATAAATACTCTGTATGTACAACTATGCTTAAAGTGAAATGTTGCATGTTTGGCATGTTGGGATGAAATGAAACACAGAGTTGTATTTCTACACCACATTGGATGCTGTTGCCATTTTTATGGACTTCATTTGTTTCAAGGATCCAGAAACTGGAAATGTTGGTATCCTTTACTTTTCATTATTCATATCATTGTAGTGAAGTGCTGCCAGAGTCTCCTTTTGTTTTGAATTGCCTGTGTGATGGTGTCAGCAAGACCTGCTATTTAAGGACATCTCAGAAAATACTTCTGTGAATGAGCAGAGGGTTCCATCAACGTGCCTACTGCCTGCTCTGACCACTAAGGCCTCGTTCACACGGCTTATTTCAGAACGTATTTACAACGGATTTCTGTTTTAAAAATACGTTCTGAAATCAGTTGAAAATCAGTTGCAAATACGTGCCACTAAGTGTGGCACGTATTTGTAACGGATTTCCCGACGGATTCACCATCTCCCAATCATTGTAGGTGGTGAATCCGTCCGGAAATAATTGACATGTGAATTGTTTTTCCGTCCGGATTGCCGTCGTCAATCCGCGCGGCAA
Source organism: Phyllomedusa bahiana (assembly GCA_025379985.1). NCBI lineage: Eukaryota > Metazoa > Chordata > Amphibia > Anura > Hylidae > Phyllomedusa > Phyllomedusa bahiana. Next base: position 41,256 of record JAODAL010002121.1, on the reverse strand, counting down.
TCCGGAACGGTAACTACGCGTCGTGTGGAACGACGAGCCGTATTTTCTATTGAAATCAATAGAAAATAGGCTGTGACTTATTTCGGACGGATTTGCCGACGGATTGACGATCGTCAATCCGTTGGCAAATACGCGGCGAAATAAGCCGTGTGAACGAGGCCTTACAAGAATCCCACCTGCCTGATTATAGTCTGGACTCTGAGCTAACTAAGAATCAACCAGTGCTAATAAAGACTTCTCCAGTAGTAGTGACCTGAGATTCTCTGTGAGAACATGTAGATGGGGATGAAGAATCACATAATCTTTACACACCACTAAATAGTTTAGCTCAAGACCAAAGACATTAGCAACCCAGGGGGCCCACATATTTGCTAGATTACATAGTTTGTAAGGCTGAAAAAAGACAGATGTATATCCAGTTCCATCTATTGTGCTATAGTGTTGATCCAGAAGAAGACAAAACCCCCCATGAGGTAGAAGCCAGTTGTCCTCATTTTAGGGAACAAATTCCTTCCCGACTCCAATCTGGCAATTAGAATAAATCCTTGGATCAACGACCCTTCTCCAGAATCCTAACCACTATAACTTGTTATATTATTACACTCTAGAAATGCATCCAGGCCATTTTTGAACATTTTTAATGAATTCACCCAGACAAGTTCCTCTTTCAGAGGGTTCCACAGTCTCACTGGTCTTACAGTAAAGAATCCCAGTAAAGATTTCTTGGTTTAGAAACCTAATTCCTGTTAACAATAGTGTACAGTAAAACATAGTGTGGTACCACAATAGCCAGTATCTGTGTGATGCTAAACCCATTTTGTGATAAAAGAAAGTATTGAAGGTATTTTACCAGAAAAAATATATTTGCTAGCCTTTGGAGCACAGAAGCCCTTGCATAGGCAGAATTACAAATAAATTAATGATGACACCATCACTACATTTAAGACTCAAGATAAGCCAAAGCAATAAAGTTTTTTTGTTATAGAGAAACAGTTCAAAGATCTGTGAGTCAGTCTGCTGTGGGGCATGAAGTATGACCATATAATGGGTCATAAATCTAGGTGTTAGGTGGAGTACCTGTGTCAATGACTGTAATGTTCTTATCAGTTTGAATTCTCAGACATTCCTTTTCCTATTTTAAGACACAGAGGGATATAAAGGAATTGGAATTTAAATTAATGCAAAAATTTAAAACTCTGCAAAATGGACTAAATATCCATGCTAGTTTCATGTCACACTATGTGTGAACTGTGAGGGCCACAAATCACACCTGAGAACAAAGAGATAAGAGGAAGAATTACTGATCCCTCCTGTCCCTGTTTTTTTAAAGGGGTTATGCGTTTGTCCATCCCATTAAAACATAATTTAAATAGCTCCCAGGCCCCAATTAGAATAAAAAAGTTATACTCGCCTTACTCCAGTCCCAGATTCCAGTCGCGTGTCTCTTCAATCTTCATTTGTCACACCGTCACTTCTAAACGGGGACATCACCGCTGTGATCACTAATTGACTTCAGCAGTCACGTGCCCTTAACTTACATCCCCGTTTGGAAGTGTACAGATCCAAACGGTAATGTAAGTTGGCCGCATGTGACTATGGAATCCAATCAGCAGCCACAGTGGTGACATCCCCTTTAGGAAGTGAAGACGTGTCAACAAAAGATTGTAGAGATGTGCCACTGGAACCAGGGACTGGAGGAAGGCGAGTATAACTTTATTTTACTTTGGGCCCTGGGGCTGTTAAAATTACTTTTTAATGAGGTGGACAACCCCTTTAAGCTTGGTGGCTGTATGCGAGGATAACTAAATTTTCCTGAAGATGTTCATGTGGGGGTTGTTTGTTACCTTGCAGTTGTTTTCCTTCTGTTTGTAACCCAAAATACTTCTTCTTGAAATCCTTGCAGATTTGTAGATGTGTTCATCAATAACCAGTGGTATCTTTGTTTTATGAATGTATTCTTAGTGATAACTGGTATTATTTTCTGTAATTACTATTCATCACAGAGCTTGAATGTAGATGATAGATTTCTTTATTTAGTTTGGATCGAAGGTATTTCATCTACTAGATGGCCTGTAGGTTTATGTTGTACTAATCTTCGTTCAGTATTGTTTTTCTTCAACTAAACATGTTTATTGTTAATTTATGTTATTTTAATATTCAGTAGAAATCAATAATGGGTTAACACAGAGTTTAATCTGTCCACGTTTCTTAAATGGAATGTCCCATCCCGATTTTACTTTGAGTACAGTATATTAACCAAGGCAATGACCCCATAACTTGCTTGATTTGTATCTTTTCAGCCTTCATTTGCTTTGGTAGATTGGTCTCTAGAGGAAATTCTTAGCTCCTTTGGGAAGTCCTTGGCTCTATTTTATTTCCCGAAAACGATCTGTTAATGATCTTAAGTCAGTACGTATCTTATGCAAGTATTTTTCACTTTGCCTGCCAAAAGTCTTTTATATCCAAACTGACCAAGAAATGGCAAAATAATTCATTGAAAGCTGGCTGACTGCTTGGCGACTTCGTGTTTGTACAAATATAGAGAGCACAACTGTTTACATCGTCACTTTATATGGATTGAGGACTGGTCATTTTTGTTGGAATAACAACGAAGTTTGGAAAAACACTTTATTTTTCTAATTGCATGTGAATATGAAAAGAATAATTTTTAGTAAACATAATATAATCCACAAGTCGTATAGGGCTTAAATAAACAGTATATTTATAATAGATTGTATATTGAAATATAGTCTCAGATTTTGTTAACATATTTCACAAACATCTAATTGGCATTAGTATGGTATGCCCATTGTTGACACTGACATGGAAACCATTTGTCTGGCACTGTTAGCCTTTCATTTTAACCCCTTACCGACAATGGACGTATGTGTAGATCGGATTGTTAGTAAGAAGCTATGGCGCTATGGAGCCTGCTCGATAGGCAGTGAGTGTCTACTGATTATTACAGCTGACACTTACCGCTAACAGAAGGGATCAAAGCCGACTTCAATTCCTGCTGTTTAACCCTTTAGACGCTATTGTGTTTGTGGTGTCTAAATGAATGAGGAACAGGGCTGTGTACCGTCCCTCCCCCTGCAAGGATATTGCCATTACAGCTGGTAACCTAAGAAAAGCTGCCATGTTAGGGCTCCTATTATTTCCTGGCTTAGGAAGGAGGCAGGAAGTAATACACCCTTCTGCATTACATACTATATATAATGTAGAGGGTGTGCAAGCCATCGAGCCCCATAATGGTCAAATACCCTAGGGAGCTACAAGTTCATAACACACCCCTTTTGCCATGCAATGAATAAAATAAAAAAAAGTTATACATAATTGTTGTCACATTTGTTACAGTCAAATCTATTAAAATATAACATCAGTTCCCTGTATGCTAAACACCGTAGAAAGAAAAAATGTCAAGATTCGGTTTTTGGGTCATTTCACATCCTCAACAAAATTGGAATAAAAAGTGATATAAGGTCGCATATATCCCAAAATGGTACCAATAAAAACTATACAGTAGCCCACAAAAAATGAGTCATTCACTCAGGCCCGAAGGTGAAAAATTAAATTATTAGAACTTATTGAAAAATGTACACATTTGGTATAACCGGAATTGTACCGACCTGCAGAGTACAGATAATGCACCATTATTACCAAACAATGTATACCATAAAAAACAAACTCTTATAGAAATGGCGCAACTAAATTGTTTTCTTCTTACCAACCCCACTTGACATTTTTTTTCCGATTTACCAGTACATTATAAGGTACGGTCAGTGGCACCATTGAAAAGTCCGTTTTTTTGTGCAAAGAACAAAACCTCATATGACTGTAAAAGCTTTTAGATGGTGGGAAAAAATTATGGTTCCATCAGGAACGGGTTAAAGGGAACCTGTCACATAGGTTATGCCCCCCTTGCTGAGGACAGCACAAGCTAGTGACAGACCTGCTGTTTACATCACTGTGTCCCTTATTCTGTCAGATGCAGCAGTTTTAGAGCATTTAATGCCCAAACTTTATTCCTGAGCAGGTGTGAGCCCCGCCCCCCCAAATGACAACCACGCCCACCTGGCAGTTATTCACATGGTTCTACCTATTCAAAGTAATAGGTTTATCAGTTGAGGTGGGCGGGGCTAGACTGAGGTGGGCGGGGCATAGAAAACTGGCTCTATTTAGGACTCTTTTCTGGTTGAAAACTGTCACTAGCTTGTGCTGCTCTCAGCAAGGGGGGGATAATCTATGTGACAGGTTCTCTTTAAAGTACATTAATCTCTTGAAACAAAATAAATAGGCTGTCCACGCAGAACTCAATCTGTACAATTCCCTTCCCTTCATGTGGTTATTATTTTGTTCATGATAGATGTATAAGTAGAAACTTAGGGCGCATCCCCACTGCACAGAACAAATAACCGGCCGGTATTTGTCCTGTTTTGTGCCCGTCCCCACGGCCGCGGGGGAGGGGGGGGGGGCGGCTTTTCTACGCAATGAGCAGAGAAGAGCCCCCCCCTCTCCCATTGAGAAGCACAGATTCCGTCTGAAAACCGGACGGAAGATTGTGCTTCTACAATGTTTTGCCGCCGGACCGCCGGCGGCAAAACCGTCTGACGGCAAAACCCGTGCAGTGGGGACTGCTGCACGGGTTTTCCATAGAGCACAATTGTGCTCATTTTCAGCCGGTTTTTCAGGTGGTCTGAAAAACCGCAAACCGGCTGAAAAACCGGCCGAAAACCCGTACTGTGGGGACATGCCCTTAGAGTTACCATAACAGCATGCTCAGCAATGTCTTTAATCAGAATGTGGTTATATGAAGCCTGACCATTGGACATGGCTGTGACAAGGTAATTTGATGCTGAGGCATGCAGCCATGGTGAGCATAGACAGTTGTCTACCTCTGCCTATACTTTGTCCTGACCTTACCACATCACAAGGCATTATGGGAAAGGGGCTGAGAAGCCCACAGCACCCTCTGTTGGTTGTAACAAATCCTCAATTTGCTTTTGACCCACCGAGTCTTGAGAAAGCAAAAAGGATTTTTTAGCCAAGCCAGTTTTCTCTCTCATCTACAGACAACGGTGTTTCGGGATTTTTGTCCCTCTTCAGTGCAGAGTAGAGAAGATACTGGCTGGCTGTGTGGGAGGCATCGGGTAGCTCAGGAAGGGAAGATCTCTCCTTAGGGAGAGCACTGAACGAACGGCTTGTAGAGTTTTTGTTTTGCCTTTTCGCCCTCTACTTAGCATCTGCATATCACAAGGCATTATGGGAAAGGGGCTGAGAAGCCCACAGCGCCCTCTGTTGGTTGTAACAAATCCTCAATTTGCTTTTGACCCACCGAGTCTTGAGAAAGCAAAAAGGATTTTTTAGCCAAGATGAGATATACTTGCTTGGCTAAAAAATCCTTTTTGCTTTCTCAAGACTCGGTGGGTCAAAAGCAAATTGAGGATTTGTTAAAACCCAAAACAGAGGGCGCTGTGGGCTTCTCAGCCCCTTTCCATAATGCCTTGTGATATGCAGATGCTAAGTAGAGGGCGAAAAGGCAAAACAAAAACTCTACAAGCCGTTCGTTCGGTGCTCTCCTTAAGGAGAGATCTTCCCTTCCTGAGCTAACCCGATGCCTCCCACACAGCCAGCCAGTATCTTCTCAACTCTGCACTGAAGAGGGACAACAATCCCAAAACATCGTTGTCTGTAGATGAGAGATATGGCTTGGGCTAAAAAATCCTTTTTGCTTTCTCAAGACTCGGTGGGGCAAAAGCAAATTGAGGATTTGTTACAACCAACAGAGGGCGCTGTGGGCTTCTCAGCCCCTTTCCCATAATGCCTTGTGATATGCAGATGCTAAGTAGAGGGCGAAAAGGCAAAACAAAAACTCTACAAGCCGTTCGTTCGGTGCTCTCCTTAAGGAGAGATCTTCCCTTCCTGAGCTCCCCGATGCCTCCCACACAGCCAGCCAGTATCTTCTCTACTCTGCACTGAAGAGGGACAAAAATCCCGAAACAGCGTTGTCTATAGATGAGAGATACTGGCTTGGCTAAAAAATCCTTTTTGCTTTCTCAAGACTCGGTGGGTCAAAAGCAAATTGAGGATTTGTTACAACCAACAGAGGGCGCTGTGGGCTTCTCAGCCCCTTTCCCATAATGCCTTGTGATATGCAGATGCTAAGTAGAGGGCGAAAAGGCAAAACAAAAAACTCTACAAGCCGTTCGTTCGGTGCTCTCCTTAAGGAGAGATCTTCCCTTCCTGAGCTGACCTTACCACCAAATTTAAATATTTAGGCAATTCCGATCTATAGGTTCAATTCTTGTGAATGATAAAACAGCTTGTGAAAATGATCCAATACCAATATTATAGTTTAGGTTTGTCTGATTTCATAGTTCTCTACATAACAAATAAGAACAATTTTCAAATCGGCAATGCCTTCTCTATGTCATATGCTTTTGGATGTTATCATGAAACTAATAATTGTGTATATCTTCAAGGTGTTATCCAGGATTACAAGGACATGACTACTTTATTCTGGAAGCAGTGCCTCTTCCCTCCATGGGTTGTGTCTGGTATAGTAGCTTGACTCTACTGAAGGGCATCTATGGACAGCTATGGATATGTTTTAGTAATCTTGGATAGCCACCTTAAAGGGGTTGTCTCACTACATTGATTCACCTCACCTCAGTCCTGTTTTCTTGGATTCATTTTGAATTCAGGGGCTTGTTTACTGGCTTCCACAAGGCTGCAGTAGAAGCCAGGTCTGTAGCTATAGCAACCAGTGCTGGCAGCCTATCAGAAGAGATTGAACAGTTCTGTAGCTATAGCGACCTGTGGGGCTGATGCAGCCCATACAAGAGGTGATATCTAGGAATAGGTAGGACACTGTTAATGGACACATATTGCAAAGTGACTTGTTTTTGCAAGATCTTTAACATTAAAAGCAATCCTTGTAGTGAGACAACCCCTTTAACTCCACTTCTGCAATATACTTTACTTTACACATACCAAATAGACTAGTATGAGTGGCTGTGTTTTAACTGCTGCTAGGCATCTCCAAAAAGTGAGTTTGGGCTTTGATCGAAATAAGAAGTGACAGAAAGGTATACACGTTCGATCAGAATCATGTCAAAAAGCCATCTGGTCACCTCCAGTAAGGACTACTATAAAGAAGCTGTCAAGCCAATGAATGCTTTTAGCAATAGCCAGCAGTCAGGGAGAAGATTCCTGGATCTGAACGTGACATCATTTTCACATTACAACCAGAAACATGAGCGTTCATAAACTGTTGTTACTGAAGCCTTATGCATGCCTGATCTAACTTTAATTTGCCTCAGTACTTGATTCCAGTTACCTCATTGCACAAACATGCAAATACAATGTTATTAGGTATTCTGTGCCAAAACAGGATGGGTCCTCCTAGTCCCTTGAGTTGTCTAACCTGGATCACATCTTTAACCTCAATTTAACTGCTCATTTAAATAACATTCAGCTTCTACACACTCCAATGGACCAGTTTTAGTTCCAGCACTTAAGTAGTTAGTACAGATAATACAGAGCAGACCCTGCTTAGCAGGGTACTCCCCAATCGTGCCTCGGGCAGAGACAGGAGGGGTAGAATGGGTCTATGATTAAGTAATCATGACAACCTGCCAGCACTTACATGTGGCTCTTCGGTAACGTAATGCATTTTTTTCGGTTTTTATAGATGCTGTAAATTGAAACATTGAAAGTTAATATATTCTAAGACTAATCACAACAAGGGCAATTGAGGAATTTATCACCTTTGTAACCTGGGGTTATATCATTGATCAGTGCTTTCTCCTGGTGAGCTATACGACAACAGGGTTCTTATAAGTACTTATAGCATGGCTGTTCTGAATTTTAAAAATTCATGGAACAAGCTCTGACTAGCTTTGATAAAATAGTCATACGATGCATAAATTATTAACTAGCTAAAAGCAAACTCATGTATACATAATGCATACTTTAGAATTTTATTTCAGTTATGACAAAGGCAATGAACTACTAAAACAATTGGCTCCTAGTTCTTAATCCATCTGTACAGACGCACAATGTGCATGCTTCTAATCTGGCACTGTTATTAGGCACGGTGTCTAGTACATTTATGGGGACACTGTTATGGTTATAGTAGTATTATGACAGGCAGTTATGGGGCAGTACAGGTCCAAAGATGCTGTCGTTAGCACTTTTATTGGGGCATTGGGACTAGCACAGTTATGGAGACACTGTGGGTTCACAGTTATTGAGACATCTGTAAGGGGTTTTTGACTGGCACTTTTACTGTATAAGGTATCGGCAACTAACACTGTTGTGGGCACTGTGGCTGTTATAAAAGCACCATGACAGGCAGTATTTTTTTTTGTTTTTAAGTGGTCTGTGTGTACTATTACATTTTTTTAGAATCATACAGCTATCTATTCTTGACAATATAAACATAGAGACAATAGGTTATTATCTAGGTCTCAACCAGTAGTGAACTGGGGTGTTTGGGCCAATAGAGTTATTTCAAGAGACTCACCAGTGAAGTTGATTATTGGGGCCCACCAGTGGAGTTGATTCTTGGAGCCCACCAGTGGAGTCAATTCTTGGTGTCCAACAGTGAAGTTGATTCTTAGGGCCCACCAGTGGAGATAATTCTTGGGGCTAACCAGTGGAGATGGCTCTTGGTGCCCACCAGTGAAATTGATTTTTGGGGCCCACCAATAAAGTTCATTTTTAGAGCCCACCAGTGAAGTTGATACTTGGTGCCCAAAAGTGAAGTTTTGGGGCCCACCAGTGGAGTTGATTCTTGTGGTCTATTTTACAGCTACTGCACATGACTGCACTTACTACTTGCTACTTACTTGACTTTTGCCTCTCTTTCTCTGCCTTTATACCTGAAAACTATCATAGGCCTGCTATTCTCACCAGCCTGTCATGTCCAAGGGCTGACCGGGAGATTCCACTGGTCTGCTTTGGGCTAGTTTGAGCCTGATCACAACCTACTCCTCTTAATGTCTCCATGTTTCTCTTCTTATCCTGTACAAGGTCCCTTACAATATTAAGCTGGAACCTGTGTGACACCACCTGAAAAAGGATGGCCAGTGTTACTCTACAATTCAAGCCAGATTTTTTTTACTTCATCTGTCTACATGCATTTCCTCAAAGTCTACTTGGTTCATAAGAGAATTAGAGATATGGACAATATCCCAAACTCCCAAGAATAGCAAGATCACAACTATATTTATTATTCTTATAGGCGTTAACAAATTAGTTAAACTTAGCACTAAGGAAACCTAGTTCCCTTTGTCATACCCTTTGATGTCAGTGAAGTAGTTATACTGAAAGCATATGTGTTTTGGATTAAATATACTCTGCAAAATGCTATTTTTTTTTTTTTATTACTGACAGGAAAATACATTTAACTGCCTGTGATATAAAGTATATTAACACATGTGAAATACAATGACCATAGCATTGGCACGTCACTTTTAAATCATGAACAAAGTTAAAGGGATTGGACTACTTATGATCTTGGTTGGACTTTTCTTTTTTATTTTTATTTAACCACTTATGGTTCACATCATTTTGTTTTTTTCATCTTTGTTTTATCTTATCTTTGTCTTCCAAGAGCCATGACTTTTTATTTTTTTATCAACATTGCTGTATGATGGCTTATTTTTGTGGGTTAAGTTGTGTTTTTAATTGTACCAAATAATGAATAATATAATGTATCAGGGAGCCCCAAAAAGTAATCATTCTTTCTTTTTTGAGGGATTATTGTTATAGAGTTCATCAAGCAAAATAAAGGAAATACTATCTTTATTTTGTGGGTGGGGAATGATTCTTTTGGGAAAACCCAAATTTATATTTTTTTTCAATTTTGTTTTACTACTTTAAAAAAACAAAAACCCTTTCTTAAAAAATTTCTTTAAAAATTTTTTTTATTTTTTGTCTATTTTTTTCCCAATTTTTAATGCCACTTTTTTGTTTAAATTTTTTTTTATTTTTTTTTTATAGGAGGTGAGATCACCAAAAAAAAAATTTAAATTACATATTTTTTTTAGGGCAAAAAATTTGTGCATGAAATCAAAATTATTGTTTTTAGATGGGGTTTTGTATTAACACAACAATTTTAAATTTATTTTTATTTTTTTTTTGGTCCTATCCTTTTTTTTTTGCGGGAGGGGGAGGAAAAGGTTTTTTTTTTTTTTTTTTTTTTTGAGCCACCCTTTTTTTTATTTCCCTTAACTCCCCCCGGGTTTAAAAACCATGTTTTGCACTTTTTTCGTATTTTTAATACTGGCATTTTTTGTGCTTTTTGAGATTTTTATTAGTCCATTTTCTCACTGTGTTCACAATCCGAACTCCAGATTATCCTTCTTTTAAAATTTTTGGTTTTTGGGTTTTTTGGGTGGGGGGAGGAAAACCCAAAACAAAAAATGGGGGGGGGGGGCATTTTAAACAACCCCTTTAATAGATTTAAACCCAGGACCCCAGTGCGGGCAAGGTTTGTGACCCCAGGTAGCGGGTTTTTAACCTTTCCACAGTTTACCGGGATCCTTACAAAAAACCCCTTTATACTCCCCTAGACCCCCCAAGGTTCTTCCCTTTAACCCCTTTAAATCCCCTATAGTGTTGAGGGGATTTTTTATCGAAAAAGGGGAAAAATCGGAAAGGGGGTTTTTATGGTGATCAAAATTTCCAGATCATGCGAAAATTTAAAGGGTTTAAAAATTCTGTGAATATCTTTTAAGATCGCGCCTTTTTCGGCGCTTCCTTTTAATTTTGGGGGCCCAGAAAAATGGGGGAATTAAACAGAATAGAGCAGGGTGAATGTCGTGTCCCGACTTCGGGGGGGATGTGTAGGGTTTTCGATTGGCGGGAAAAAAAAAATCCCCATGACCTCGTTTTACATAGAAAGCTTTTCCTGTTTCAGCCTCATTTGTCTCTCAGCGTTTTTTTTAGGGATAGGACCTGCATTCTGCCTGGGGGGCCAAACACTCAGCAAAAAATTTAATCTATTTTTTCCCACAGAGGAAACCTTACTTTTAGCTGGGGATCCTTCCAATTTATTTTGGGTTTAGTGATTTAAACTTTTTTATGTTAGTTGGCAAAAAGGGGAATTTTTAAAACAGAAATTTTCCACTGAAAATTCACGGCGGTGGGAGGGGGGGGGCGCGGGGGGGGGGGGGGGGGCCGGGCGGGGGGGGGAAAAAAGACAAGCTTACTATAAAGAAAAAAGGGGAAAAAATTTTTAAACCAAGACTTAGTGTAGACTTTGTATTTGGAATTTCTTTATTATTAACAGTTTGCTATTGAAATTTTCCGGGTATTGGGAAAGCCTAAAACTTTATTGGATTAAAACATCATTTTAGTAAACTGGCAGGTCTCTTTGTTAGCTGAAAAAATTTCCACTTTTTTTTTATCAGTATACTTTTTTCAGATAGGTGTTAAATTTTTAAAAACCCATTACCCCTGTGACGGGTTGATATATCCCCTTGCACTTAAAATTAAAAACCCCAGCAATCTTGTATTTTAGCCCGGGTTTTGTTTGTTGGCAAAAAAATACCTGTATCAAACGAAAACTTTCAAAAGTTACGTTTTTTTTGCCCTTTTGCGCACCCAGCACTGTTCTTTGGACGCGCATTTTCTTTAAATTTTTAAAAACCCGCAATTCTATTTTCCCCCACAGGTAAATTTGGGGAAAAGGTGAAAAAAAATTTTACCGTTTTTTTTATATAAAAAACAAAAACATTTTTACGTGTTTTTTTTGACTTTTGCGCCCCCAAAATGTTTCATTGACGGCAGCATTAGGGAAAAAATCAAAAAAAACAGCAAATTTATATTCCCCCACAGGTGAATTAAAGGTGAAAAAAAATACCTTTATTTTTATAAAAAATTTAACTGTTACGTTTTTTTTTAAAATTTTGCCCCCACCCGCACTGTTCTTTGAGGGGGCATCTTTTGAAAATTTTTTTAAAACGGGCCAATTTCCCATATTCACCACAGGGGGAATTGAAAGGTGAAAAAAAAATTACCGTTTATTATTCAAAACAAAAACGGGTTACTTTTTTTTTTACTTTGGGGCACCCGCATGTTATTGACCCCAAGCATTCGTAAATCTTAAAAAGAAATTCTATTTCCCACCAAGGTGAATTAAAAAGGTTTGCAAAAAAAAAGGGTTTTTTATATAAAAACATAACATTTTCTTTGTTTTTTTGATTTTTTTTTGCGCACCCGGGCACTGTTAAATTGACGCAGCATCTACGTAAATTTTTAAAAACAGAAAATTTCTATATTCACCCACAGGTAAATTGAAAGGTGCAAAAAATTTCCCGTTTATTATATCAAAACATAATTAGTGTTTTTTGATTTTTTTGCGCACCCAGCACTGTTCATTGACGCAGCATCTACGAAAATTCTTAAAACACCCAATTTTCCTATATTCCCCCCACAGGTAAAATTAAAAGGGCAAAAAAAAAACCGTTTTTTATACCAAAAAAAAAACAGATAGTTTTTTTTTTGGAAACCTTTTGCCCAGTCCAGTTTTGGGTTTGATAGAACCTTGCATTTAAAATTTGAACCCAAGCAATTTTGTTTTTATTAGGGGGTTTTGGGAATACCCTGGGGTTTTTGCCCTTTTTAAATAAGAGATTTTCCCAAAAAATATTCCTTTACCTTCTAAAATTTTTTTATATTTCTGAACAGGGAAAGGAAAAAATGCAGGGGGGTTTAAGGGCAAAGCAAAGGGGGGGGGGTGGGGGCACATGGGGGGGAGAGGTACGGGGAGAAGGGGGGCGCCTTCCAGTGTGGGGGGGAAACAAAGCGGCGGGTGGGAAATTTGGGCGGGGCCGTTGGGGCCTTTTCTTCGCTGGGTGGGGCCCGTGAATCAAAGTAACGAAATCTTTCGCAATCTTTTCCCCGTGGTTTTTTTAAATTTGAAAACTGCATTAGCAGTTTTCCCTTTCCTCGTCCTGGGCAGTCAGGGCCCAAACCAAATTCGTCATCGCTTCATAAAGCATTTTGTCCAACATGAAGCAGCCCAAATTTTTCAACTGGTTGTACCCACCATGTGGAAAAATCCATTTTTAAAGACCCTTTTGATGACAAAATGGGGGTTGGGGTCAGAAGGGAAAGGGTTTAAAAGATAAAGGGGGCCCAAAAAGGATGATTTTCTCTGCTATGACGCTAAAGGGGGAGGTAAAGGAAAGCGGTCAAGGGGGCCCAAAAAATCCCGGGCGGTCGGCAACCCCTTTGCGGGGCCCCCTTTGCTTGTCCCGCAGTTTCCCTGGGGGGGCGGGAAAGTGGGGACGACCAAGTCCATGTTTTGGATGAGATGATGCCCGAAAATGCGGATCCATCCTGGTCTTTTTCCCGGGCAGAATTTGTTTTTGGGGAGCGTTTCTTTCATTTTGGCGAGGGGGAAAGACAAAGGGGGTGGTATTTGTCAAAAAGGGGTCCCGCCCCCAAAAAAAAAGGGAGGGGGTTGGGTCGGGGGAAAGTCCGTTTGATTTGATTCCCGCCGGGCCAGGGGCGGGCGCAAACCCGCTCCTGTTTATCGCCTTTTAAAAAAGGGGTCCAGGCCCTCTCAAGCCGGGGGCCTTTCTTTGGGGGAAAAGCCTTGTTTGGCCCCCAGCGTTTGTAAATATGCCGCCTTTGCCGTAAACGAAAATAAGTAGGGGGCAAAAAAACCCTTAAGGGGTTTTAACCACCACCAACATGTTTTAGTCACATTTCAGCGGGGTTTCATGGTTGAAATGGAAAGGGGAAAACTTGGCCAAAAAAAGGGCCCGACCGACGCCCGGGGGGTCCTCCAAACCTTTTCACACCCCCCTTTTCTCCGCCTCCTTCCCCCATCCCCACCCCCCCAAGGTTTCCCCGTGCCCCCTTTTCTCTCAGGGGTCATTTATCAGGGGTCAAACCTCCGCTTCAGCCTCCACCGTCGGGCCCGGGGGAACCCCCAGCCCACCCCGGAGAACCCCCTCCCCCCCCCTTCCGCCGCCAGTTTTTTTTAAGACCTGCACGCCTTTCAGCGGCCCGTTTTTTAGCAGCCAGCCTTTTGTCTTCCAGGTTTGGGAAACAGAAGAAACAAATTTAAACCCCAAAACCCTCCCAAAGCCCAAAAACCCGAATGCGGGATTGCCAGGCTTTTGGGGCCCTTTGGGAAAAGTTTTTCCTTTCCGTTTCTTGGTTTGGGAAAAGAATGGGTTTTTCCCCCACGGGGCATGGCCCTTTGCCCTTTCCCCCCAAAACCCGATGCCAAAAGGGAGGCATTTCTTTGCCAAAAAAAAGCCCCCTTCCCCGCCCTGGGGCCGCCACGGGGGTCATCTAAAATTTTCAAAGCGCGGGGTTTTCTGCATCTGTGTCCGGGGGAAAAGTCCCATCTCACCCCCCGACACATGGGGCTAGTAAAACCCCCCTATATCTCTGTTTTACAGCTCACTGGGTGGCTGGGTGGTTTTCTCTTTTTTGGGGGGGAAGGTGGCTCTCAGGCTCGGGGGCCTACGCTTTTTCAAAACCGCAGGGGGTGGTGCAGGGCTCTTTTCCCCCAAGGGTCCTCTTTGGGGGCATCAAGTTGCCCCGAGAAACCAAAAGGGCCGGTTTTTTGAAATTAATCTGCCTTGGAGACCGTCCACACCCCAGGTCAGGAGTTTTGGACGGCCTTTTAAGCAAGAGGGAACCCAGCGCTGGTGGGTGCAAGAACCTTGTGCCAGGCAAGGTGGTGTGCCCATTTTAAGGGCGGGAAAACTGGCTGGGCCCTTAAGATCGGTAGGCTGGAGGGACCTCCTTGCCTTTTGGGGAAATGTCATGAACCCTTGGGCGTCCAGGAAAATTTTTTTAAAGGGGCTACCCCGGGTTTTGGACTGCCCGCTGAAGAAGGTCGAGGTCTGAGTTCGCACTTCCAAAGTTCGCACCCTGTTTCGCCGCCTGGGGTGGGTTTTCGCCGTCAGCTCGGCCTCCCGTTTAAAACCGGGCTCTTTTTTGAAAGTGGGCAACACGCTGGGAAAATTTCCCAAATTCACATTTCTCCAGCGATTGTGGGCAGCAGCGGCAAGCCATTAAAGCAAATAGAAGTGGGCACATGGCCCTTTTCAAGCGCGGGGGACGGGGGGCCCCCCCCGGGGTGTTAACCACCGAGAGTGGGGGGGGCAGGTTAAGAAGAAACCACCAAAAAAAGGTTTAGTGCGGAACCCAAAGCCCTTTTCAGCCCTGGAATTGGGGGTGATCTTTGTTCTGGGGAATGATTTTGGGTTTTGGACACTCTGAAAAAACAGGGTTTCCCGGGCCCGCGACGGAGGGGGGAGACGGACAAGATGCGGACCCGGAGCCTTTTCTCCGTCCCCAAATCCACAAGGCCCGACAGTTTCACCCAAATTTTATCGGGGCTTCTTTGGCCCGTTGGGGTTTGGGGTTTCCCGAGCTAGGGCAAGGTGGCGTATTTAGCTCTTAGGGTGCATTTATCTCAGGCAAATCGGGGGGTGTTGAAGCTGTCGGAAAAAAGGCAGCGGAGGAGGGAAAGGGGGGAGGAGGTTTCCCCAGGGCCCCCCGTTGTTACCCCGTCCCCCGCCTTTGGGAAAAAAGGGTTTTGGTTTCGAATTTGAAGGGGGGAGGAGGAAAATGAGGAAGAAACAGTTTGCTAGTGCCCCCCCGCCCAGAGGGTTGGGGAAATCAAGGCCCCATCTCTCACATGAGGGGGCTTGGATGCTCCATTTCCTCCAACATAAAACCCCGCATTAAAGGCCCCCCCCAAAATGAAAAAACCAGTTACTGGGTGGCCCCCTCCTGGGGTCCCCGGGGGACAAAACAAAAATCCGCACTTTCCCCTTTCCCCCCACCCAAAAAGAGGGTTTAAAAAGCAGGGGAAAAGGAGACCTTGCTGATTGGAAACAAATGGAGCATTTTGTTTTCGTTCTGCTTTTAGTTCCCCCAAAATTTTCACGGTTTTGGGAAAAAACACAGCGAGTTTTACAGCAGTAGAGTGCCAAGTAGCGGTTTTGCGGGCCCAGCAGCGGGAAGGGTGGCAGGGGGGGCCCAAAGGGGTGACCTTTTGGCAATTTTTGTTTAAACCCCCTCCAAAGCATGCAATGCAGGGCACAAAATTTCCCAAACCACAGAGGGTCAGCTTAAGATCATGGTGACGACTAAACTTTCGTTCCCCAACACCCATGTTTTTGCATGTGTTCCGGAAACCCAAAAGACTTCTGGGTATCCAAAAAGGGACGATTGGCCCGAGCTGGTTTATCACGCCTAGGGTGGTTTTCCTGCCAGGAAACCAAACGTCATTAAACTGAGCGGACCTTTTAGGAAAGCTGGGGGGAGTCATTTTTCAGATTAAAAGCATCCCGGGTTTCCACAGAAATGTGGATCGGGGTTTTACTTTCATTTAAAAATGAATCAGGCATGGATTTTCTGTTTATGTTGTGGCCCCAATTTTTCCGGGGGGTCAACCGGGTTTTGTTGCCAGTTAACCCTTTACATTCCTTTTTTAAACAGAAATGGTTTTCTTGAAAAAATTTTTTTTTTTAAAAAGATCATTCATTTTCTTTTCCCCAATTTTTTTTTTCTTTTTTTCCCAAAAAGTTCAAATTTTTCTGGTTTTTCTGGGGAGGAGACTGTTTTAAAAAACGCAAAAGGGTTTAAAGACAACACCGGGATTCCATTTACTCACTTTTTTCTTAAGAAAGGTTTTTGGGGATTGTCCCAAAGGTTTTGAGGGCAGTTTGGGTGTGGGGTTCAGCAATAATCATGGGCCTTTGGAACAGAAATGGGAAATTCTTTAAATGGCATTTCCCCCCTCACAATTTTTAAAATTTGGGGTTTGGGAGAATTTTTATTTAAATTTTTTTTGGGGGCATGTTGCTTTTGGATACGGGTATAATTATGGTCTTTTGGAAAAAGAAATTTTGGCTTTTTATGGGGCATTTCTCCCCCACAATTTTTTTAAAATGGCTGGAAGTTATTTATAATTTTTTGGGGTCAAGGGAGTGTGAGCTTTCAGGGAAAAATCATGGTCCTTTGTAAAGAAAGTGGTTTTTAAGTGGGCATTTTCCCCTCACAAAATTTTTAACAGGGGCGAGGAAATCATTTTTTTTAAATTTTTTTGGGGTTTATGCTGCTTTGAAAAAGCAGCAATACTAAGGTTTTATTATTAAAAAAAAGTTTTTTTTCCCAAAAGGGCATTTGTTCTTTCACAATTGACCAAATGGGCTCAAAAGGGGCATTTCTTTGAAAATTTTTTGGGGGCATTTTGTGTTTTTATGCAGCTATACTACAGGTCCCCCTTTTTTAAAAAAGGGTTTTATCTAACAGACATTTGTTCTTTTTTAAAATTTACCAAAAGGGCTCAAGGGGGCATGCTTTGAATTTTTGGGGGGGATTTTGCTCTGGAAAATTTCCCTTTACTTCAGGTTCCTTTTTTTAAAAAAAAGTTGGGGGGTTTTTTAAAAGGGCAAATTTTTTCTTCACAATTGTCAAGGAATGTTCAAGGGTGATGGTTTCTGTTTAGAAAAGGAATAGGTTGGGAAAAATTTTTTAATTTGGGCACAAAATTTTCAAAATGGGCTTTGTTTTTAAGGGAAGATCTTTAACATAGGGTTAAACAATACCCGTATTGGAGACAACCCATTTAATACAAGGAAAAAAAAAGGGAAAAAAAAGACATGGTGGGATTCCCCCTTCCCATTTTTAAAAATGTGTTTTCTAGAATTTTTAAAATTTCTAAAAAACTTGCATGTACAAAAAAAGCTGTTAAAAAAAAAACCTCTGAATTTTTACAAGGGGAGGTAAGGGGAAAAAATTGAACCCGGGTGTAGGTTTTTCGAGGACATGGAGTTTTGGAGCACGGAAGAGAACAAAGGGACAGAGACCCTTTCCTCCAGCACGTTGAGTAAAATGAGAAAAAAAATGCCAAAATAAAGGGCACCTGGGTGTAACCCGGGGGGCGTTTTTCCACCAAATATTTCCAAATGGGAAATTTTAATTGGTCCACAATCTTTTCGGGGGGGACCCGCGGGCCCAGGGGGTTGACTGTGTACAGGTAAGGCTGGGGTTCTCACACTTCCGCTTCCGCACTCCCCGCTTCAGCACGACAGTTTTTGTTGCTGCGTTTTCAGGGGGAATTTTTAACCCCGTGTTAATAGATGAAGGGGGCCGCCTGGGCCCTTTTACCGCACCCACGTAAATTCCGGGGCCCTTTGGGGCATGCTGGGGCCCAGGGACAGGAATAGTCAAAAGTCCAGTTTAAAAATAAAAAAGGGGGGTTTGGGAAAAACTCCTTTTTTCCCGGGACTTTTTAAAAAGTGGGGGGGATGCAGGGTTTTGGGGCTCATGCTTGTTTGGGCCCCGGAAAGGTTTAGTCAATGTCCAGGTGAAACTAAAATGGGGTTTTAAAGAAATCCTTTTTTTCCCGGGCCCTTTTTTAAAAGGGGGGTTTATGCAGGTTTGGGGGTCATGCTGCGGGTTTCCCGGACAGGGTATTCAAAGTCCAGTTCAAGTAACATTTATGGTTCAAATCATACTGCCTTCTGGCACTTTTTAATTTGTGGGGGGATGCAGGTTTAAGGGTCATGCTTTTTGGTTCAAGGGAAAGGGGTTGTAAAAGGGTCTGTGGGTTTTTTTCCTTTTGGGCTTTTATAACCTAAGTTTTGTTTGGGGGAAAATTGTAGCACGTATCCTTTGGGGCTGTTTTTGTGGATTTTTTAAATTTTAGCTTTTCCTGCCCTTTTTTGGGGTATTTGAAGGGTTTGTTTCTTTCCCTTAAAACCCTTTAATGGGAAACGCCCCAAAAATCGTTTCTCCAAACGAAAAATTATCGATAGCGGGGCCGACTATTGGGGCATTTGATCGATTTTCAAAAAGCCCCAAAGCAAAATTTGGTCAACCTTTCTGCCCCTTTGACCCCCAGGGATTTTGAGATTAGTCTCTTCATTGACATAAATCAACAAGCATCCTTGCACTCCTGTTTGGTAACCTGATTTATTGTAACAAATAATTGTAGGCAAAGACCCTTTTTTTGGGTTTGGAAATGTTCGGGGTTGTCTACACTGCACAGAAAAAAAGTCCGTTTTTTTAGCGTTTTTTGTTTTATAAAAACGCTGGAAAAAATGGGCTGTAATCATCTTTCCCCTGGACTTCTATTGTTAAAAAAAACCTGGTTTTTCTACACTGAGCCTTTTTTTTTCTGCTCGTTTTTTTTACTGGGGAGTTTTTTTGGCAACATGTTTTTAAAAAAAGCCAGAAAGGGGGGGGAAAAATTTTTACTACAGGGGGTCTAGGGTTTAAAACGGGGCTTGAACCCTTTTTTGGAATTTGGTTTTTTTTGGGGGGTTATTTTTTTTTGGGGGATTTTTTGCCCGCGATTTTTTTCAATGAAATTCCTCCCAAGGGGGGACCCCAAAATCCCACCTATTTGTGGGGTGTTTTTTAAAGGTTATTTATCAAATCTGAAAACAAGTGGTCTGTTTTTGGGCCTTTTTTTTTACCCTTTTTGTAAAAAAAATTTATCAAAGTTTTTGGGCGCTAAAGATTTTTTTTGCGCCCAAAAATTTATTTTTTTTTTTCGCTTTAAAAAAAAAGTTTTTTTTACAGATTTTGGCCCTCGAAACTGTTTTTTTTTTTTTACCCGATTTGTTTAAAATCCTTTTCTTAAAAAAAATTTTTTTGGGGCCCAAAAAAGTTATCTTGCTAATGTTGTGAAAATACGTTTTTTTTTTTTTTTTTTTTGGGTTTTTTGGGGCCAGAATCCCTTTTTTTTCGGGGTTTTGACGGGCCGGAAAAAAAATTTCCCTTTTTTTTTTTTTTTTTTTGGCAAATTTAAAAAAATTTTTTTTTTTACAGGGTTTTTGGGGTAATAACGTTTTTTTTCGCCTCTGACGGCAAAAATTTCGTTTTTTTTTTACGGATTTTGCCGCAAGAATTTTTTTTTTTTCGTTTTTTTACCCTAAAATACATTTTTTTTTCCCGGGTTTTGGGCCCTAATAATGTTTTCTCGCCTCTGACGGGCCAAAAAAAACGTTTTTTTTTTCCCGGGTTTTGGCACAAAAACTTTTTTTTCGTTTTTTTTGGGACTAAAAAATTTTTTTTTTTTAGATTTTGGGGGCTTAATAACGTTTTTCTCGCCCCCTGATGCCAAAAAAATTTGTTTTTTTTTGTTTTTTGGCCCCTAAAATAAAATTTTTTTTTTCAGATTTTGGCGTAATAAAATGATCTCGCTTCTGCGCCAAAAAATTTTTTTTTTTTTTCAGATTTGCCCCCAGGAAAACCTTTTTTTTTTGGCCTTTTTGGGGCTAAAATTGTATCTTTAAAAGATTTTGGGCTAATAAAGTGGGGTCAGCTTTTGACGCTAAAAAAATACATTTTTTACGGATTTCGGGGGGCGAATCCCTTTTTTTTTAAGGATTTTGGGGGCTAAGATTTAATATCTTTACGGGGAAATTTTGGCCCCATTAATGCGGGGTTTTGGGGGTTTTGGCGCCCCAAAAATCCCTTTTTTTTACAAATTTTTTACGTTTTTTTCAGTTTTCTTGCTGTATTTCAAAGGGTAATGTGGGTTTTTGTGGTTTTGGTTTCAAGAATTGGTGCAAAAAGTAATTTAAATGTTTTGTAGCCCCACAAAGGACAATTTGCTCACAATGGCTACAGTGAAACTAAAGGGAAATGAAATACTTAACTTTTTAACTCCCCCCTGGCTTAATTTTTTTTTGCATACATTAAAAAGCAGAGGAAAAACGCTCCAAAAAAGCTTTCAAAAAAGGGTCCAAAAAAAACGAAAAAAGCGCCAAAAAAAATTAAAGTTTTTTCAGCTGCTTTTTTACAGGCAGTTTGGGCAGAAAAAAAATTGTTTCATGAACGTTTTTAGTTTTTTTCGTTTTTAGGGGCGTTTTTTTTTCCTCTGAAATGTAGTCATAGCCTTTCTCTTTTGTGCTTTTTCAAAAACCCCCTTTTCCCCCTTTCCCCCAATGAAAAATTTTGAATATCTCATTGATAGAAAGAATTTGCAATGGATGATTGCAATAAGAACATTTAGCAAGTCTTTACATTATAATGTTGTTGTTTCACCAAGCTTTACAACCCATATTTTTCAAAAGGGGAGCCCAAAAATAGCAAAATTAGATTAATAAACCGTTTTAAATCTGCAAAAGTTTTGGGGATGGATTAGTTTTTTTCCAACCATATTTTACAAAAATGAAATCATTTCTGAAAATTTTTTCGTGTTGCAGTGAAAAAAAAAAAACAGAAATTTTGCATCTAGTCCTTTTAAAATTACAAATTTTGGATTTAAGGAAAACGGGTTTATGTTGAAAAATGATTCAGGGGTGAGGGCAAGGAGGTGAGAAATAATGACAAAGTCCCCCAAAAATTGCAGCTAAACAGGGCACACCCCACACATCCAAAATGAAGTGGGAAAAATTTTGCTAGAATCTATGTAAGAAAACCCAAACAATTAAATTTAAAATTTCAGTAATCTGTGGGATTTCCGCATTTTCTACACTATTATCCATCCAGACCAAAGAATATGTCAACAAAACAGTCATTCCTCTGTAATCATAACCCCTGAGATCAAAGAATTTAGGAAATTTTGGTTTCCTTTTGATATGCTTTAAAAATCCAGGTGTCAAACACAAGGCCGGGGGGCCGAAAACCGGGGGCCCTTGCCTTTTTGTTATCGGCCCCCGGGACGTGTTTTTGAGCTGTGTTCCACCGGCTTTCTTCTCTCAGGGGGGACAGGAGGAGGTTGCCCCGGGGGGAACCAGCTCAGTGAGTCAGGGGGGGGGCCCGGGAAAATCAGTGGCTAGGGGGCCCCGGGGCCCGGCAGCTCAATTTAGTCAGGGGGGGGGGGCCGGGAGCTCCATGACAAATAGGGACAGACTGCCCGGTCGCCTGTCAGTGCTCCGGCCCCGCCCCGCCCCCTGTAAAGGGCCCGGCGGGGGGGGTGGCAGAGGAGCTTCCTGTCTGGGTTGGGGAAGATAACCCCTCCTGTGGGTGTACCGTTCCCCTGAGGTGGTTTAAATGGCCTTTTACTTTGCTACTGGGGCCCTTACCAAACGTCCTCTACCTCCCCCACCCCAGGTCTTACTCGTTAGCCTGCCTCCCCCTCCCTGGGCCTCCACCATCTGGCCCCCTATCTTCCCTCTGGGCCTCCACCATCTGGCCTGCCTCCCCCCGGGGCCTACACATCTGGCCTGCCTCCCTCTGTGTGCTTCCACTATCTGGCTTGCTTCCACCTGGGGCTCCACCATCTGGCCTGCCTCCCTCTGTGGGCCTCCACATCGGACCTGCCTCCCCCCTGGGCCTCCACCATCTGGCTTGCCTCCCCCCTGGGCCTCCACCATCTGGCCTCCCCCATCTGGACTGCCTCCTGCGGTGGGCCTCCACCATCTGGCCGGCCTCCCCCCGGGGCCTCCGCCATCTGGCCTGCCTCCCTCTGTCGGCCTCCACCATCTGGCCTGCCTCCCCCTGGGCCTCTACCATCTGGCCTCCCTCCCTCTCTGGGCCTCCACCATCTGGCCTGCCTCCTTCTCTGGGCCTCCACCATCTGGCCTGCCTCCCTCTCTGGGCCTCCACCATCTGGCCTGCCTCCCCCCTGGGCCCCCACCATCTGGCCTGCCTCCTTCTCTGGGCCTTCAACATCTGACCTGCCTCCCTCTCTGGGCCTTCAACATCTGACCTGCCTCCCCCCTGGGCCTCCACCATCTGGCCTGCCTCCTTCTCTGGGCCTCCACCATCTGGCCTGCCTCCCTCTCTGGGCCTTCAACATCTGACCTGCCTCCCCCCTGGGCCGCCACCATCTGGCCTGCCTCCTTCTCTGGGCCTCCACCATCTGGCCTGCCTCCTTCTCTGGGCCTCCACCATCTGGCCTGCCTCCTTCTCTGGGCCTCCACCATCTAGCCCCCTATCTGCCCTCTGGGCCTCCACCATCTAGCCCCCTATCTGCCCTCTGGGCCTCCACCATCTAGCCCCCTATCTGCCCTCTGGGCCTCCACCATCTAGCCCCCTATCTGCCCTCTGGGCCTCCACCATCTAGCCCCCTATCTGCCCTCTGGGCCTCCACCATCTAGCCCCCTATCTGCCCTCTGGGCCTCCACCATCTGGCCTGCCTCCCCCCTGGGCCTCCACCATCTGGCCTGCCTCCCTCTGGGGGCCTCCACCATGTGGCCTGTCTCCCTCTGTGGCACTCCACTCTGTGGCGTGACGCCCCCTGGGCCTCCACCATCTGGCCTGCCTCTCTCTCTGGGCCTCCACCATCTGGCCTGCCTCCCTCTCTGGGCCTCCACCATCTGGCCTGCCTCCCTCGCTGGGCCTCCACCATCTGGCCTGCCTCCCTCTCTGGGCCTCCACCATCTGGCCTGCCACCCCCCTGGGCCTTCAACATCTGACCTGCCTCCCTCTCTGGGCCTTCAACATCTGACCTGCTTCCCCCCTGGGCCTCCACCATCTGGCCTGCCTCCTTCTCTGGGCCTCCACCATCTGGCCTGCCGTCCCCCCTGGGCCGGCACCATCTGGCCTGCCTCCCTCTTTGGGCCACCACCCTCGGGCCTGCCTCCCCCTGGGCCTCCACCTTCTGGCCTGCCTCCCTCTCTGGGCCTCCACCATCTGGCCTGCCTCCCTCTCTGGGCCTCTCCCATCTGGCCTGCCTCCATCTCTGGGCCTCCACCATCTGGCCTGCCTCCGTCCCGGGGCCTCCCTCAGCTGGCCTGCCTCCACCATCTGGCCTGCCTCCCCCTCTGGGGCTCCACCCTCTGTCCTGCCTCCCTCTCTGGGCCTCCACCATCTGGCCTGTCTCCCCCCTGGGCCTCCACCATCTGGCTTGCCTCCGCCCTGGGCCCTCACCATCTGGCCTGCCTCCACCATCTGGCCTGCCTCCCCCTCTGGGCCACCACCCTCTGGCCTGCCTCCACCCTCTGGCCTGCCTCCACCCTCTGGCCTGCCTCCACCCTCTGGGCCTCCACCATCTGGCCTGCCTCCCCTCTGGGCCTTCACCATCTGGCCTGCCTCCACCATCTGGCCTGCCTCCCCCCCCGGGCCTCCACCATCTGGGCTGGCTCCCCCCGGGCCCTCACCATTGGCCTGCCTCCACCATCTGGCCTGCTCCCCCTCTCTCGGCGCCTTCCCACCATCGCCTGCCTCCTTCCCTGGCCTCCACCATCTGGCCTGCCTCCTTCTCTGGGCCTCCACCATCTGGCCTGCCTCCTTCTCTGGGCCTCCACATCTGGCCTGCCTCCCCCCTGGGCCTCCACCATTGGCCTGCTCCTTCTCTGGGCTCTCCACCATCTGGCCTGCCTCCTTCCCTGGGCCTCCACCATCTGGCCTGCCTCCTTCTCTGGGCCTCCACCATCTGGCCTGCCTCCTTCTCTGGGCCTCCACCATCTGGCCTGCCTCCCCCCTGGGCCCTCACCATCTGGCCTGCCTCCCCCATCTGGCCTGCCTCCCCCTCTGGGCCTCCACCCTCTGGCCTGCCTCCCTCTCTGGGCCTCCACCATCTGGCCTGCCTCCCCCCTGGGCCACCACCATCTGGCCTTTGCCTCCCCCTGGCCCTCACCATCTGGCCTGCCTCCACCATCTGGCCTGCCTCCCCCCCCCGGGGCCTCCACCCTCTGGCCTGCCTCCACCCTCTGGCCTGCCTCCACCCTCTGGCCTGCCTCCCCCTCTGGGCCTCCACCATCTGGCCTGCCTCCCCCCTGGGCCTCACCTTCTTCCTGATTACCATCAAAGGGCTGATTGTAACAGGAAACTGAACAAATGAAACTGCTCCTTAATAGCTTCTTAACTGAAAAAGGGAAGTTGCATTACACGGTTCAAAATTTATTTTCCCCTTTAAGGTACGCCATAGGCCGTGTGGCCCCATTTTCCACCCCTCTTTAGAGGGTTTAAATTTTTGTATCTTCCTTTTCCTTCAGGACGTTCCTGTTACCTTCGGGTTTATGAAAAAACTCATGATTTAATAAGGGCCTTTGACATGTTACTTTGATGTCATAAAAAGGTCCTTTTCCCCTTTTAAACCACACCACAAAAGGGGAAAGGAGCAAATTAACTTGGGATTACAAAATGGTCTATGGGGAGGAGGGCTAAGCAGGGGGTCTTATTTTTACATTTTGGGGGCCGCACTTCATTTTGTAACATTTTGTAGCCAATATAAAAGTGCCGTAGTCAAATTCCCCAAAAGGGTTTTTTCACAGAAATAGTTATATATAAAGGGTACACTAGCTAAATAAAGGGGGGGGCTATTGTGTCAGAGGGGGCAAAGACCAGTCACCACCTGCTATTAGAGAAAAAAAGGGGCTACGCATAGTAAAACATCTTCAAGGTTCTAGAACATGGTCTAGAAAAGGGGCTACAGCATGTCTTTTTTGTGAAGAGGGGGGGATTTTACAGCGTAGTCTTTTGACAGAGGAGGGGGCTACAGCAGTAGTCTATATGTGCCAGAAGTGAGAAGTACAGCAGTGGTCTCTCGGGCAAAGGGGCTACCACCCGCCCCTTGGAGAAACAAAGATGGGTTTTTTTTAAGAGGGGGGGGGGTGATAGTGACAGAAGGCAAGCAGTGGGCAATGTGACAAGGGGGCAAAAGCCCGTCACAGTATTGTGTGATAAAGCAGTAAATAAAAAGGGGAATAAAACAGTGTCTACAGGCGCAGGGGGGCGAACACCAACAAAAAAAAGACAGAGGGGGGGCACAGGGTGGTCTATAGTACGAACGGGTGCATACCAGTCTGTATACAATTCTTGTATGCCATCTTTTTTGTGCATTGGTTGTATGATTCATTGTATGCACTATATATTATTCTTACCACTTAGGCTTGGCTCACAGATGTGTTGGAGGCTCCATTTGGAACCTTTGTCACATGTTTCATTGGGGAAGAGAAAAATAATGCAGCTTCTGCCCTGGTGAAACCAACAACAAATTTAATCAATAGGGTAACCGGGTCCCCTTGGGGGGCTTTTAAAATGACCCCAGATTTTTTTACCTTTGCCAATTTTAACTAATCTTGGGGTTTTCAGGGATTTTTGGAGCGTTTTTTTTATCGTTTTTGTGCAGCAGTGACACTAATTGGGGTTGCCCCTCCTGCAAAAAACGCATAAAAAAAACGCACCAAAAATGCACCATGTGAAAGCACCTTAGTATATGATTTATTAACTAATTTGCATGCATCTGCTAGCTACATAATTATATATGGCACATGTCACTTATACCTCTAGGAGAGGGGTGTCAAACAGGCGGCCCTCCAGCTGTTGGGAAACTACAACTCCCATTATTCCCACAGTTATAGATTATACAAATGCATGATGGGAGTTGTAGTTTCCCAACAGCTGGAGGGCTGCCAGTTTGACACCTGTGCTCTAGGAGAAGGTGCAAGCAATTTAGGGCTTCTGACCATAGGTGTTTTGCTCTGTTTTATTTATCTTCTAACGATGTCTAATATAATGTCTCATACACAAGGGTTTTAGCTTGTCTCAGGTGGAGTCCTATAATTCTTGGTGAATTGGAGCAAACAGCAACCAAATGGAGCCCTAGCTTAAATTATTTTATTGGAAAGTCTGAGACTTGTACCATTGAAGAATAGAATATGTCTCCAGCATCATATGTATAAAAGCCAAAAGCTCTTTATTATGAACGTATTAAAAGACAAATTCAGCCATGCAGCATAAAAATACTGAGCAAGCCACACGCTTACATGTTTCAGGCGTAAACCGCCATCGTATATTATTTGTCTCAAGTTTGCTATTCTTGGACCTGTACCATTGTCAGTTTAAGGGCAAGGCCATATGCTGTGAATGGGCACAAGTTGCTAATACCAAACCCACTGGTGGGGGACTGGGATTTTAAATAGATTGTTAATGGCCACACCATTTTTGTAGGTACAACTGCTGCTTACCACCAAAATCTTGCCGTTGAATGTTTCATGTGCCCTTACCCTAAGGTGTTTGTTATAATCGAAAGAATATCTGGTGTGAATTTTGGGTTGCCCTTTCCAATTTAATGAAGTAACCCTGAGTCCTTAAGTCTGATGTTCACCATCCAAGTTATGAATCATTTATAAAGACTTTGGTTTTCACCATCCATTAATCCAAGCAAATTGACAAAGGCCTCGTTCACACGGCTTATTTGAGCACGGATTGGCGCCGTACTCCGCGCCGGATTTGCGCTGCAGTATGGCGCCAATCCGTCCCTGTAATTACGGTAATCCACTGCTCTCATAGAGAACAGTGGATTCCGTCGCTCATCCTCGCTCGGCGAATCCGCCGGGCGGGGAGAAACTGACATGCACATTATTTACGGCGCGTACGCGTATGCATTGTCTATGGGGCCGGGACCGGCGCCCCCGCCGCGCTCCGGCCCCGCCCCCGTACCGCCCCCTTATTCACGCGGATTTGTGAGCTCAATACGCCACAAATCCGTCGGGAATAAGCCGTGTGAACACGGCCTAAGATCACACATAAATTCAAGAATTAAAGGGTTTGTATGAAATATTTTCAGCAACAGCTCCACTCTTGTCCATGGACTGTGCCTAGTATTTCAGCTTAGCCTTTCTTGCCTGAATGCAATGGAAAACAGTAGTTGGTTTTTGGAAAAGAAAGATCAATCTAAAAATAAATAAATAATAATAATAATAATAGTTAATAGAATTATTGCTGATATTTCAGATTGAGCCTTGTTCCTTTGGAGAACTGTTTCACAGAACATCACATTTGTGTTATTAATGAGCAAAACATGCATACATTGAAAAGTGCAAAGTGTGGCAAATACATAGGTACCGGATATATCTGGAAGTGTGGTGATGGATTTTTGCAATCGGTAGCGCAGGTGGAAGGGTGGAACTGGATGATTTTGAAGGAATTCATGAGCAGAAATGCATAATTCCTTTTTTGAGGCACTGCAGGACTTGATGATGTTGCTCATCTGTGGATTAGAATGGTTTTGTGTTCTCCAGCCTGCATAAATGAGGAATAAAAAATGTTCAATAAGTATTGAGGTTACTTGAGTCAACCCTTCCCTGATAATCATAACATGTGATATTACTCTACCATAGTTGTCATTGCACTAAAGAGTACTGAAAGCGGTTGTCAGTCTAGAAAACCTATTTTTCTATGCCCTATTAAAAAATGTGAAGATAATACAGGGTGTCCTCTGTTCAGGATCCTTATATCATGGCCAGAGTAGAGAGCAATTACAAAGATCCTCATCCTGGTGGACCTGTCATGTCCTGCATTACAGAGTCATCCTACTTATTTGAATGGACACTGTAAAATGCCTAATTTACAGTGTGATGGCGCTACAGATCAAGTGTGGAAAATAAGTACCGTATTTGATACACTGGTGATTTTGCAGGTTTACCCATCTACAAAGAATGGAGAGGTCTGTAATTTTTTATCGTAGTTATACTTCATCTGTGAGAGACAGAATTAAAAAAAAATCCAGAAAATCACATTCTATGATTCTTAAAAAATTAATTTGCATTTTATTACATGAAATAAGTATTTGATACGATAGAAAAACAGAACTTAATATTTGGTACATAAACCTTTGCTTGCAATTACAGAGGTCAGACATTTCCTGTAGTTGTTGATCTACACTGTAGTTTTTGACCACACCCTGCAGCAAGGATTTTAACACACTCCTCTATACAGATCTTCTCCAGAGCTTTCAGGTTTTAGGGCTGTCGCTGGGCTAAATTGCATTTCAGCTCTCTCCAAAACATTATCAATTGGGTTGAGGTGTGGAATACTGGCTAAGCCACTCCAGGAACTTGAAATGCTTCTTATGGAGCCACTCCTTAGTTGCCCTGGCCATGTGTTTCAGGTCATTCTCCTGCTGGAAGACCCAGCCACAACCCATCTTCAATGATCTTAGTGAGGGAAGCAGGTTGTCGGCCAAAAGCTTGCAATACATGGCCCCATCCATCCCGCCTTCAATACGGTGCAGTCATTCTGTCCCCTTTGCAGAAAAGCACCTCCAAAGTATGATGTTTCCAGCTCCATGCATCATTGTTGGGACAGTGTTCTTGGGGTTGTACTTATCCTTCTTCTTCCTCCAAAATGGTGAGTGGAGTTGATACTGAAAAGTTCTATTTTGGTCTCATGTGACCACATGACCTTCTCCCATGCCACCTCTGGATCATCCAGATTGTCATTTTTAAATTTAATAGGCCTGGACATGTGCTGATGCAGGAAGGGGGACCTTTTGTGCCCTGCAGGATTTTAATCCATGACGACGTAGTGTGTTCTTAATGGTAATCTTTGAGACTGTGGTCCCAGCTCTATTCAGGTCATTAACTAGGTCCTCCTGTGTAGTTCTGGGCTGATTCCTGACCTGTCTCATCCTTACCCAACAAGGTGAGATCTTGCATGGAGCCCCAGACTGAGGAAGATTGACAGTCATCTTGTGTTTCTTCCATTCTCTAATAATTGCGGCAACAGTTGTTGCCTTCTCACCAAGCGGCTTGCCTATTGTCCTGTAGGCCATCCAGTCTTGTGCAGGTCTACAATTTTGTCCCTGGTGTCCTTAGACAGCTCTTTGGTCTTGGTCATGGTGGAGAGGTTGCAGTGTGATTGATTGAGTGTCTTGACAGATGTCTTTTATACAGGTAATGAGTTGAAACAGGTGCAAACTAAGCTCTATGAGAGACAGATTTTTTTCTGGCTGGTAGGTGGTCAAATACTTATTTCATGCAATAAAATGCAAATTAATTTTATAAAAATCATACAAAGTGATTTTCTGGAATTTTAGTTTCTGTCTCACAGTTGAAGTGAACCTATGATAAAAATGACAGACCTCTCCATTCTTTGTAGGTGGGAAAACTTGCAGAATTGCCAGTGTATCAAAAACTTATTTTCCCCACTGTATATTAAACACTTAGGGGGACATGTCTGAAAACTGTCTTGGTCTAAGACTTTTCTTGTTGCCCATAGCAACCAATTAGAGCTCCCCTTTCAATTTTTCAAAGCTCTATATGAAATGAAAAGGGAACGCTGATTGGTTGCTATGGGCAACAAGAAAAGTCTTAGACCAAGACAGTTTTCAGACATATCTACCCAAATGCTAGCTTTTCCCACAGATTACAAGTGATCGTTAGGCGTTCCAGCAGAAGAACACTTTGGGCAACATGTATGACCCTGGAGCAGACTTGCAAGTTGTACGTCTGTTTTTAAGAATAGCGTACGATCTAACAGTATGTATGAAAGTGTATCACAGCACTTAATCAATGTTTTCCGTTCCAATGCCAAAAGTAATCTCAGCCATGTCACTTTGAAACTGTTATGGATTTGTACAACAGTTTCATGGCAAACTTTGGTGCATTTTTGGCGCATAGAACAGCTCTGGAGCCTCACGCCATTATTTGCGCATTCAGAAGTGTCGTGTCTGGCATACAATGCACCATGTTTTGGCATACGATGGGTCATACATCTATAGAACAGGGCTACGACAGTTTGTTAGGCTCAAAGCCCGCCAAAAGAATGGCGCAGCCCTGTCTATAATTGTCGCCCTTTGTGATCAGCTTGATATCAAGGGACCTTCCTAACGAGAACCCTTATAAAATAAACATCTAACAATAAGAACAAGAAAAAAAAGTGGAGTAGTTGTACCAGGATGTGAGCTTAATACATTTTTAGATGCACTGTAAAAAGAAAAAAAGGATAGGTTAAGGTCTACCAAGTTCTCTGTGACAGAACAAAAGCATAAAACTAAATATTTACGTACTCTGCACTGTAGGTATCTCTACTTGGGCAGATTGGATAAAGGGATGTACCTAGGTGACTGCTATGTTGCATTGGGAGGGAAGGAATATGTTTTCAGTTGGTTCCATCCCCCTTTGATATTAGATCCTGATAAGCTATACAGTACCCCTCCCTCTCCAGAGGTACTGTCTGTAAAAAGAAAACATGGAGAATTGACCCAAGGTGATGATGGAGGAGTAAACAAACACAACATCCTCCCAACTGACAGACTTTTCTCAATACACAACGCAAGGGTACTTTCCTGTGCCTCACATGTGCCCAATGCTCCTGTTTCTAAAGGTGACTTCTTTAACCATCCTCGCACTGGGAAGAAATTCCCAATTAATGACTGCTCTACCTGGAGGTATAACTTTGTAGTTTACCTGTTGAAATGTCACTGTGGACTGGCGTACAACAGACAAACTTCGCAAGCTGTGAAAGACTGTGTGTCTAAGCATAAATCTACAATCGGGCTGAAAAAAAACTACGGGCTACCATAAGGTCTTTTTTAAATTGCATGAACCATCATGCATCCCAGCTATGTTTACAAGTGATCGAACGCATCTCTATGCCCCAAAAGGGGAAGGAAAACCGGGAAACTTCACTTTTATTAAAAACGTAAAGAAATTCGGGAAAACCCACACGCTACCAAAAAAACCTCAACCCCCCCCCCCCTTTATCCGTGAATATACCCAAAGATGATGTTACTTTATTTATTTAGTCTTGCTCTTTAAATAATAAATTGCTTTTGACATCAATTTTTTCAAAAAACGGAGCTGACGGGCCTTTTTGAAACACGCAGCGGCAAATCTGCCCAAGGAAACGCCCTGCGTTTTCGTCAAAGCAAGAGTGAAAAAGTGATAAGCCGGGTTTGACGGGGAAAATAGGGCCTTTAAGGTTTCACGGGCGATGGTAGGCATGGGGGTTAAAAGGGGGCCCCTTGTTCCCACCCCTTTCTGACCCCGAAAAAAATTTTCCCCCTGCTACCCAACCCCACACAACGCCCACAGATGAACAGTCCCCTGCAAACGTAGCTTTAAGTAACAATTGCTTTAAATAGAAGCTGGAACGGTTGGGAATAATCAGATAATGCTGGTACAGCCTCTCGGGGGTGGGGCCACGGTAAAATCCCATTTTTTTTTTGGGACAATTAGGGTAATCAAGTCTTGGGGCGTTTTAGCATTTTAGAACTTGGAGAAGAGACCGGGTATGCCTGGAAATAGAATTTTTTAGAATCTTGAAAACGGGGGGAGTAGGATACGATTACGTTGACTATCGTCATGGGGTCAATAGTCATATCGGCAATTATCAAAACGATTTCCAAATACCCCATAAAAAATTTATCGCCGATAAACCTTTAAAAAGTCTTTTGGGAAACCCAACACCTAAAATTCTAAACCCCCCCAAACAGGCTGGAGAACCCTGGAAAAAAACATCCCAACAGTCAAAGGAAATACGTCCCCATTTTAAGGCACAACACTTGGGTTTAAAAAAAAGCCACAGAAAAAAAGTCACCCCAAAAAATTCACTACCCTTTTTTTGTAACCAACAGAAAATGCCCCCTTTAAACCTGCTTTCACCCACAAAAAAAAAAAGTGCCAGGGGCAGATGTTTTAAACCCATCATTTTACTTGAACGGGACATTAAAATATCCCGCCCCTGGAAAAACGAGCATGACCCCCAAAAACCCTGTCTGACCCCCAAGTTTTAAAAAAAGTGGGGGGAAAAGGAGCCCTTTGGGAACCAACATTTTAGTTTCACGGGACATTAAACTATCCCTGTCCGGGAAACCACAGTATACCCCCAAAACCTGCAAGCCCCCCAATTTAAAAAAGGGGCCGTTAAAAAAAAGTCTTTAAAACCACCATTTTATTTAACTGGACATTGACTATATCTTCCTGAACCGCAAAATGACCATAAAACCTGTTTTCCCCCCCACATTTAAAAAGTGCAAGAAAAAGGAGTTTTTGAACCCCCCAAATTTTATTTTTTAACTGGACATTGACAAAAACCCTGCCCCCGGGCCACAGCATGACCCCCCAAACCTGTTTCCCCCCCAAAAATTAAAAAAGTCCCGGGGAAAAAGGGGAAAAAAGTTCTTTTTGGGAACCCACCATTTTAAAAAAGTTTTTTTTGAAAACTGGACATAGACTATCCCTTTTCCTGACTACAGCAGGGACCCCAAACCGCGGGCCCCCCCAATTTTTTAAAAAAGTGCCGGAAAAAGGGAGTCTTTAAACCACCTTTTTTAGTTCACGGACATTTAATATTTTGCCCCTTACCCGCAGAATGCCCCCAAAACCCCTTTTAAACCCACAGATCAAAAAGGGGGCACAAAATCTATTTTGTACAGGACGTAAATTTAGAAAATTTTTTTTTTGGTAACGACATTTGTTTACAAAATTTTTTTTTTGGGAATTTTTTTTTTTTAAAGGTTTTAAAATTATTATAAATTTGTTTTTTTTCCCCCCAAGGGGTGAAAAACATAAAAACATACACCCCCCCCTGAAATTTTTTAAAAAGGTATTTTTTACACGTTAGATTGTTAATTCATCCACACTTACCCCATAAGTAATACAAAGTCCTAATCACCCCCCAAAACACTTCTTATTTGAGAAGACTTTTGGGGCCCTCCGGCTTCTGAAATTGATTCCCCAATAAATTCCAAGGGTTTTTCTTTTTTTCCTCCAAATCCTTCTTCAGTGATTAGGAAAAAACCCCGGGAGATCAATAAATTCCACCCCATATGACTCAGGCCCCAAAAATTTTTTAACCTAAAATTTGGGTGCAATTTGTGTCCCAGCCCGGGAGCCCTTTTTAAACAAAATTTAAACCTCACATAAATCCCCTTTTTTAAAAATCGTTTTTTAGAAAAATTTGAAGCTCTCCAAATTCCCCCAACCCGGTTTAAGCCAGTGCTCCGTCAGTCAACTGTTTAAAAACGGAGGCCCAAGTTTCCGGGGCCCAAACCCTTTACAGGGGGTGGGGTTGAGAGCCCAGGCAAGCGCTGCCATCTTTTAAACACGGTAAAAATCCCCTTTAAATGACACAGAAAACGAAAACAGCCCGGCTAAAGCAGAGTGGAAGCGGAAGTGTGAGGTAAAAACCCCAGCCTTACTCAGTAAACAGTCAAACCTGGGTAGCGTTTTGCCCCCCCGCATGAGTGCGGACTAATTGAGCTTCACGGAAATACGGTGGTTAACGCTCCTTTTCCACCCAGGTGGGCCCTTTTTTTTGGGGATTCTTTTTTTCATTTTACTCAACGTGCTGGGAGGGAAAAATTTTCTCTGGGTTTTTTGTTCTCTGTCCGTGCTCCAATTTCTCCATTCCCCCTGAATAAACCCCATTTGGTTTAAAATCTTCCGTACCCCCCCTTGTACCAAATTTAGAGAAAATTTTTACCGCTATTTTTTACATGCAATTTTTTTAGTAGTTTTAAATTTTAGGGAAACACATTTTTAAAATAATGGCATCCCCCCCAAGTCTTTTTTTTCCCCTTTTTTTTAATTTTTATTAAAAGGGTTTTTCCCCAATACTGGGTTGCTAGCTAAGTTAAAGATCTTGCAAAAACAAAATCAAATTTTTCAATATTTTTCCATTAACAGTGTTCCCAAACCAAAACCTGTTTTTTGACAGCACCATCACCCTTGAGCCACTCTTGACAATTGTGGGAAAACAAAAGTCCCCGTTAAAACCACATTTTTTTTAAAAAAAAAAATAGGACCCCGAAATCCCAGCCCGCAAGTCACAGCAAAATGCCCCCAAAAAAATTTAAAACATGACCCTTGACCACTTTTGAAAAAATTGTGAAAACAAATGGGCCCTTTTGAAACAACATTTTTTTTTTAATAGGAAACCCCCAGTAAAATTCCCGCATTTCAAAACAGCATGACCCCAAAAAAATTTTAAAAAAGACTTCCCCATCACTGTTTAAAAAATTTTGAGGGGGAAAAGGGCCAAATCAAAAGCCACATTTCCCGTTCCAAAGGGCCATGAAATTTTTGCGTAACTCACAGCAACATGAAACCCCCCAAAAAAAATTAAAAAAAAAATTCCCCCGCCCCAAAAAAAAAAATTTTGAGGGGAAAAATTCCCCAAATCAAAAAAAGCCCAAAAAAATTTCGGTTCCCAAAGGAAACCCAAAAAAAAAAAAGGCCCTTTTTAAAGCCTGTATCCTCACAGCAACATGAACCCAAAACCATTTACAAGCAAAAAAATTTTAAATAAAAAGTGAGTAAATTTAATACGGTGTTGCAAGAAAACCCTTTCGTCTTTACAGTCTCCCCACAGCAAAACCAGCAAAATGAACTGTTTGGGGGTGAGAAAAAAAAAATTTCAGTAAGAAAAGATCATTTTTAAAAAAAAAATTTTTTAAAAGGGGAAAAAATTTTTGTTTTTAAGAGGAATGTGAAGTAGAAACCCGGCCAAAATAATCGGTGACCCCCCAGCAATTTGGGGCCCCAACACATCAGAAACCATCCTGATTTATCTTGATGAAAGTCAAAAGATCCACATTATCTTGGGGAAAACCCCGGGTCGTTTGTCCCCTTTTAAAGACTCCTCCAGCTTTGCTTTAAGGGCCGCTCAGATATGACGTTTGGCCCCTGGGGATACAACACCCCCAAAGGCATGGCGAGCGAGCTCGGTCCATTTCCCTCCATTTTGGGTACCCAAAGTTTTTTGGTCCGGGCCCCATACAAAAAAAAACGGTGTTGAACGCAGAAAGTCGGCCCATGAATTTAAGCTGGTCTCGTTTTTTTGGATGTGTTCCCTGCCTTGCATTTTGGAAGGTGGAAAAAAAAGATTGCCAAGGGCACCCATTAAACTTTTGCCACCCCCCCCCCCCTTCCCGCTGGCCGCTACGGCTACTTGGCACCTTTTACTGCTGTCCGCGTTGAAGTTTTTCCACCGGAAAATTTGAGGAACGTGAAGCAGACCCAACAGATGTCTCCATTTGGGTCAATCAGCAAGGCCCCCCATTTCGAATTTTACTTCCTATTTGGGGGGTTAAAGGGAAAATGCTGAGTTTTGTTTTTTTACCGGGGGTCCCCGGAGGGTGGCCCCCCCAGTAACCGTTGGGTTTTAAATTTTTATGGGAAAAGCAGGATCATGTTGGAGGAAATGGAGCAACCAAGCCCCTCATTTTTTTAGAAGATTGTTATTCCTAAGCCTCTGGGCGAGGGGCACTAGCAAACTGGGTTTTTCCCACTTCAAACCCCCCCCCTCCAAAAAACGCACCAACCTCTTTCCCAAAGGGAGGGACCCTCTTAAAAGCGGTTCCCCGGGGAAAACCCCCTCCCCTCCGCTTCCTCCGGCTAGCTTCAACACAGCCCTGAAAATTTCCTGGGGCTGATGCACCGCCTTGGGACTAAACCCCGGACCCCGAACCCCCCCTAATGAAAACCGATAAAAATTTTGGAAAATGTCCCGGGGTTTGTGGGGTTTTAAAGGGGAGAAAGGCCCATGTTCGCATCTTTTGCCCCTCCCCCTTTTTCCGTCGCGGGGGACCCTGTTTTTTCAGAGTGTCCCAAAAGATCCCTTTTCCCAAAAATAAGATCACCACAATGCTCCCTGCAACAAGAGCATTGTCCGCACCGGACCATTTTTGGGGGCTTCCCAAACTGGCAAGGAAAGGTGCAGAAACCCTTTCACCTGCCTCCATCTCGGGGGGCTCAACCCCCCAGGCCCACCGCTGGGTTGTTTAGGCCATGTTTCCCTTCGTACTGCGTAATGGCATTGTGCTGCTGCCACAATCGCTGGAGCAATGGAGGGTGGAATTCCCCCCGGTTTTTCCCACGTCAACCCAAAGAAACGGGTTTTTTTGGGGGGGGCCGAGCGGGCGCTGCAAACGCAGTCAGGGGGGGGGCGAAGCAGGGGGCGAACGGCGGAAGTGGGAACTCAGAACCCCGAGCCTTCCCCAGCAGGGATTTCCCAAACCCCGGGAAAACTCTTTTGAAATTTCTGGACGACAAATTCAAGACTGTCCAGGGAAGGGTATTCTCCAGCCAAACCCATCTCTTGGGGGCAGAAGTTTTTCTTCTGCCCCCCAAACCTGGGAAAACAAAAAGGGTGGGTTCTAGACTGTCCTGCTTTACGGGGGTGCGGGCATCAAACTGGCCCGGAAGGGGAAAAGGGTTGGATGGGTTCCCCTGGTGGTGCGGT
Source organism: Phyllomedusa bahiana (assembly GCA_025379985.1). Classification (NCBI taxonomy): domain Eukaryota; kingdom Metazoa; phylum Chordata; class Amphibia; order Anura; family Hylidae; genus Phyllomedusa; species Phyllomedusa bahiana. Next base: position 4,392 of record JAODAL010002121.1, on the reverse strand, counting down.
TTGGGATTTTGGCACGGTGGGAGGGTAAGCGGAGGGGTTACCCTTATAAGACTTTTGAGAAACATTGGGGACTTTAGGAACCCCTTTGGGGGTGGCGGGGAAACGGAAAACGAGGGGGGTTTACAGTGGTTTTGGGAAAAACCCGGGCGGGCCCGGCCTTTTTTGCCCAAATGTTTGCCTCCAAATTTTAACTCATTCAAATTCCCCTGCATGTGACTAAAACAAGTTGGTGGTGGTTTTAAAAACCTAAGATTCTTGCCCCTTTCTTATGCTTTTCCCGGGAAAGGGGAGCATATGACATCGCTGGGTTAATCAGAAAGGGTTCTCAAAGAAAAGGCCCAGGCTTGAGGCCGGCCCTTTTTTACGGCGTAAGCGGGGGGCGGGGTTTCCTCTACCGTGGCTGGGGGAAACATATCAGCGGATTCTGCACCCCCCTCTCCCTTTTTGAGGGGCGGACCCATATTGACACTACCCATCATTTCCCCTCGTCCAGTGATGAAGCGCTCCAAGCAAATTCTGCTAAAAAACCCACTTTGGATCCACAATGTCATCACATCATCTAAACACAGGGACTTTGTTGTCCTGACTTTCGCATCCGGGAGCTCGGGCAAAAGCAAGGGGCACGCAAGGCTTGCCGACCGCCCGGGTTTTTTGCTGTTTGACCGCTTCCTTTTCCCCCTTTTTATGGCAGAGTAAGGGGCCGTCAAGCAAGAAAATCACCCCCTTTTGGCCTTTTGATTTTTTAACATGCCTTCTGACCCCAACCGCATTTTGTCAAAAGGTCTTCAAAAAAAGGATTTCCACTTTGGTGGGTACACATTGACTTTGGGGCTGTCTTCGCTTCAGTTGGCGATGCTGATGATGCGATGACACATTGTGGCCGTGACTGGAGGACGAGAGGTAAGGACTGCTGGATGCAGGTTGCATTAACCACTAAAAAGAACAGATTGGGGCCCGCTTTTTCGTTACTAAATTCACAGGGCTCCTGACCCAGCGATGACGGGCCTGACGGTCCTGCAACCGACGATCCCCTGGCATGCGTGTTGTCGCCAGCACTGGAAGGAGCACCTTCTCTCGTACCTCTACCTCCAGGTCCTACCCTCCTCTTTGCTCGCTTTCCACCTGAATTTCGCTCCATGTTCAGAAAAATAAAAATTTGAGAAGGTATGGAAGAGTTTTGGAAAGTCTCTTATTAAAAGACGGCAAATCACAGCTATTCTCAAATCAAAACAAAATTGCTGGATTCAAATTTAAGTGCAAGGTACCTCTATCAACAAAGCTTGACTGACCAAAAGTGAAAAAAACCTGTCTGAAATGTATACGGATAATAAACGGTATTTTTGGCACCTATCAAAAACACTGTGGTGACTACAAAATTGCTGGATTAAAATTTTAAAACCCCAAGGTACCTCTATCAACAAAGCTTGACTGACCAAAAGTGAAAAAAAAACACCTATCTGAAATGTATACTGATAATAAAAGTGGAGTTTTGCACCTAACAAATAGACCTGCAGTTACTAGAAAAGATCTGTATCCTAATATAAGTTCAGGCTGCCCAACATCCAAGTAATATTTCAACAGAAATATAAATACAAAAATAATAAAGCTATTGCAATGCAATGTCTACACTAAGTCTGGGTGCACAATATCAAGTATCCTTTAAAGAGCTTGTCTGTGTTCGCCCGCTGGCGCCCCCGCCCCGCTAAGGTTCACAGCTAAAAGTATAGCTGTCTCTGTGAACAAATAGAATAATTTCGGTGAGCTGTTTGCACAGAGGCAGAGCGCACGTCCTACTCCTTTGAGAACGACACACACTGATCTGACAGAAGGGCTGTCTATGAAAACGAGGTCCATGTGATTTTTCCAGCCAATCGCAACCATACAAATCCCAGTCTGACGTCGCACACACAGCTCACCCTGCTCTATTCTCTAAGCTGATTTGCTGGCAGCCAAAAGACAGGAAGCGCCGAAAATTGGGATGATAAAATTAAAAGTTTATGCACAGATTTTAACCAAATTATCGCGTGAACTAAAAAATCCAATCAACATAAAAACCGTGCGATTCAACTTGTCGATAATAATCGCTCAAACACTAGTTGGGATAGTAGTAGGGTAAATTAAAGATTGTTACAGACTGACCACATTAGCCTCAGCTGAACGAAGCACGTGTAAGAAGATACTGAGCTGAGACCTGGAAATTTACGCTGCCAACGCACACTGGTTACATGTGGAAAACGCATGGACCACTGACATGGAAGCCAGGACGAAATAAATCGGAGTTGGGGGACCCTCAAACACACTTCCGACTGGACAGTAGACTCCTAAATAATATATATGGGTAGTCCTACTGGAAACTCAAGCAGGCCCGTGGAAATCCTTGTTGCTTGCTGGATACAGGTTAAAGTTAGAAGTTGAAAAGATTCTAGGCTGCAACCAGGCTGTGTGCTCTCTGTGGAGTCTAGTGCTTCACTTCTTCCTTCTGGAACTTTCCAGCTCAGACTGTTATTCTCAGGCTGCAAAGAGAGCTCCCCTGATTGGCTGACATGGCTGAGCCACTTATCCAATCAGGTTACTAGCTGATTTAACTCCTTGTTGATCTAACCAGTCGGCAAAGTAAATGCAAGAAATACTTGTCAGGAGTAGTCAGGGACGCACCCAAAGATACAGACAAGTGAGGCCCTGACACTCGCCCCCAACCTCTGTCCCTGCCTTTTGGGGAACCCGACTCCATAACAGGCCGGCCCCAACCGGAAGACTGACACTGCACTGAGCTAAGTGCACACAGATAGAGACAAACAGACACAAAAGAGTAGTCGGACGGTCCAAGTCGATAACAAGACGGGCAGTGTGGTACAAAATCGTAAGACAAGGAGAAAGCAGAAACAAGCAGAGGTCAAAGGCACAGAAGATCCAAAAGGTGAAGGCTAACTACAGGTACAGAATAGCTATAGCAGGCACAGGAAAAAGGAAGCAGTGGCTATAAATAGGGAAAGGGAGGAAGCAGAGCAGAAGGGATAGGTAGCAGAAGCTGTCAATCACCAGAGAATTAACCCCTAGGAGTGCTGGAGGACTCCTGGCCAAGGGCGTTGGCCAGGAATCAATAAAGATCCAGGACTAAGAGCAGTGTTCACACCCAGGAAAGCCAAGCCGCAGTTATGGTCGCAGCGGCTGTGGCCGGCGACTAGGGCCAGATGGCGCGAACTTGACAGTACCCCCCTTCTATGAGGGGCCACCGGACCCTCCTTAGAACCTCCTGGCTTGGAAAGGTTGGCTTGGTGAAATTTTGTTACCAGTCTGGGGCCATTTAAGTCCCTAGACGCCACCCATACCCGTTCCTCCGGACCGTACCCCTTCCAGTGAACCAGATACTTGAGAGCGTTCTGAACCCTGCGAGAGTCGATAATACGCTCAATTTCGTACTCTAATTCCCCTTTTAAGACCACAGGGCAAGGAGGAGGACGACCGACCACAGCAGGAATGTACTTTTTCAGCAGGGCTTTGTGGAACACCGGATGAATACGGAGAGAACTCGGAAGGCGGAGTCTGAAAAACACAGGGTTAACAAGTTCGGTGATAACGAAAGGACCGATAAAGCGAGGGGCGAACTTCCTAGATGGAACTCGGAGGTGAAGATTTTTCGTCGAGAGCCACACCTTGTCGTCGACTACATATTCGGGTCCGGGTCGACGTTTCCTATTGGCATATTTAATTTGTTGAGATTGGGCTTTTTCTAGAGTCTCACGACTAGTGTTGAGCGATTATTATCGACAAAGTTGAAATCGGCACAGTTTTTATGGTGATCGGATTTTTTAGATCATGCGATAATTTAGGTTAAAATCTGTGCAACAAATATTAAGATAGCGCCTTTTTCGGCGCTTCCTGTAATTTTGGCGGCCAGCAAATCAGATTACGAATAGAGCAGGGTGAGGTGTTTTGCCCAGTCATGACTGGGGATGTGTATGGTTGCATTGGCTTGAAAAATCACATGACCTCGTTTTACATAGAACAGCGTTTCCTGTTCAGCCTCAGTGTCTCTCAGCGTCTCAGAGCGAAGGACGTGCGCTCTGCTTGTGTCCAAACATGCTCAGCCAAATTATGATATTTCTTCACAGAGAAACCTCTACTATTAGCTGTGATCCGTACAATTTAGTTTTGATTAGAGATTGGAAGATTTTATGTAGTTAGATAGAGAATTTAAAAAGCATCTACTGCCGTAAAGTCAAGGGGGGAGGGGAAACCGGGGGGGGGGGGCCCCGCGGCGAACCCCAGACAAGCTCTATAAAGAATACTGGGTAAAGTTCACCAAAACTTAGTGTAGACATTGCAATAGCTTTATTATTAACAGTTTTCTATTGAAATATTTCGGGGTATTGGGCGCCCTTTTTTAAAATT